>JAUCMU010000055.1:1145289-1175333 GCA_032275025.1 Enteromius treurensis | reverse complement strand
ATTGAAGTTCCTGTTTCAAAGTTTACAGATAGATGGCTTATGTGTGTGCCATTGATATGTTCAGTGTTCATGTAAACGGTTTAATAAACACTTCTGGCACTTTTTATGAGCCTCTTAATTACTTTTGTTTTTTATGTAAATGATTCAATAAATACCGTACCGTGCCATTCATACCAAGGAAATTTTGATACCGTTACATCCCTACAACTGACATGTGGTTCAACCCTAATATAATGAAGCTAGAAAACTAAAAGAACGCATTAATTCAACAATTTCTTCCAGATGTGCTGCACATGCATCATGGTACTGTTGTAAATGCGTGTTAAAGACTTGACACAGAAGAAACGATTGAATAAAGCTGTTATTTTTGTTTTCTTTGCATGCATGTAGCTTCATATAATTAGAGCTGAACCAATGATGTCACATGGACTATTTTACCACTGACCTTACTACCTATCTCGATCTTGAATGTGATCCTGTAGTTGCACAGTCAAAAAAAAAATCATCAAAAATGTCTTTGTGTCGCGAAGGTGAATGAAGGTCTAACGGGGTTGGAACGGCATGAGGGTGAGTAATTACAGAATGTATTAATCCTTAATTGACTGAGCTTAATTAGCATTAAACCCAGAAAATTTCTTTCAGAACACCTATTATTGTTGAAGGTAAGTTTTCTTGCTCACTTACAGTCTTAAAGCTTTTGAAAGGGGCTTTGAATTTGAATTGTGTTTTGGGGGGAGTTTATCTTCTGTAGTAAATGACTCACTGCTAAACATTTCCATTTGAAGGGGACTTTCTGGGATTATGCAGCAGATCCCACAGGCGTCCTTGTGAACTGAATTCCTGGTGCCTAATACCGGTAGACGTGTTTGTTGCTCATTCAGTCAGTTGAAGGGTTTGAATAAATGATTTTTTGATGCTTGCAGACTGGTTTCATAAGCACCCTGGAGGTTTAAAAAAAAAAGTGCCTGGATTCCTCTCTGAAAACTCCTCCACAAAACATCCAAGGTTTTTTGACGTAACAGGAACAAGCTTTACGCTGTTAGCCAAATCGTATAATGCTCAAGCTAAATCCGCATGGATTCTTTTGAAATGTCTCTTAAATTAGAAATATTATCCATTCCATGAGGTTTCCTGCTCCTACAGCTCAAATGTATGTGCTAGATTTGTTGTTGCATGGAGGAATTTTAGTTAACATTGAAATAATATTTTAGTTAGGATTTAAGTTCTAAAGACATATAAGCGGATGAAAGGAAATTCACGGATATTGGGCGTTGATTAACAATTTGACGATATTAGCAAGCACACTTTTTAAAATAATGTACCCGATAAGTCATTCTACAATTTCTGGCATTTATAATTCCGTTGACCCTGGAAATGTCATTTGTTTTGATCAAAATGTAGCTGTGTGAAAAAACAGTTCAAATGTGATTATTGGTAAGCATGCACTGAGCCTCTTTTATAGTACGACTATACCAACGGCAATGCCAGAGGCGCAGATTTATTGTGGCTGTTTTTTAAACATCCGCTTTATTCCCTAAAATAGGAGAGGGCACAGAGTCCAGGAAACTCTGCAGTCGTCTGGAAACAGAGGCTGACATTTCATAATGATTCCTTGAGGCACCTCTTTGCAAAGTTTTTGTCGAGTTCATGTTTACTTTTAAGCCTCTGAGAAGCTATTTGCACATCTGACGGATACACTGGTGCACTGCAGCAAGAGTGTTCACCGGCCGGGTTGGGATGAGAAAGAGCGATGTGAATATTTACCACTTGCTGTGGCAGTGTAACATACATGAAATATCCAACGTCGAAATAATTTTGCCCTCTTATATAGGAGATCATAACAAGACTTTCTGCGATTTCCTTTCGAGCTTCTAATCTGGTCTTGTGGCTGACAGCCCAGTGGATTGTGGGAGGGGGGGGGCCGAAGACAGACAGACAAGGGCACAGGCGCTAGGAGACGGAGCACTCTGGGGTGAATGGAAGGTAAATCCTCTGCAGGGCAAGAATGTTGAGCCCAGTCTCTCCTGCCACTCATTTTGTCTTTCAGGCCACCTGCTAGCCCTGAGGACTGGGCTCAAATAACAGCCACTGGCTGCTACTTACACACCAGAGAAAAAGACCTTCACAAGGTTCAGAAATATACTACAAGAAATATGAACATTTTAAGAAGCCAGTCCAGGTTAAACTGATGACATACTACTATGTTAGTAGTAGTCACCACTGATATTACTAAACATAATGTAAGAACTGATATATATTCTATAAAGATTCTTTGCAAGGGTTTGCGTCGTGAAAAAGCACTACACAAACTTGAATTGTAGCAGCATTTCGAAATGGAATGAGTAAATTAAATAAGTGTAGAATAATTCAGATCTTTTAAAATATTTAGAAATAAGAACTGAAAAATATGTTTAAAAAAAAATAAGAAAGAAATGTTTTCCAATTTAATATTTTGAAATGTTATGTATATCTGCAATGGTAAAATTAATTTTCATCTTCCATTACTTGTGTGTTTAGCATCACATGGTTCTAAAAATTAGATTTGAAAATATAAAAAAAAAAAAAAACATAATTTTTATATTTCACAACAATACTGGTTTACTGAACTTTTTAATCGTGTGCAGCCTTGGTGTGCATTAAAATGTTTTTAAAAGTTATTCCAAAACCTTCGACTGGTATACTGTTTAAACCTTTGAGGTGTTTAATGTTTTAAATACAAAACAATTACATAAAATATCTGTTTTTCATATATATATATGTGTGTGTATGCATTTAATTTTTTATATTTGCATGCATTTACATGTATATATTTACATTCCTATAAATGATATCATATATAAATATATTTAATATATAACAATTTTTCTTAAGTATATACATGTTTGTGCATGCGTTTATATATGTACATACATAATAAATAAGCACGATGCAAATATACAATGTAAACAAAAACTTTTATTTTAGAAATGATTAATCACATTTAATTGTTTGACAGCACTAATATATATATATAATATTTTTTTCCACAATGATGAATCTTGTTTATCACTGAATTATCTTCTGGGAAATGCCTGTGTCATTTCTAATCGAGACAAAAACTTGCTGATTGAATAAAAGTAACTTTAAGTCAGAATTTTCCATCTTAATAATTTTGGGCTTGACTGTATATTATATATATATATATATATATATATATAATTATTTCGAATACAAATCTGAATTTTCCAGTTTTCAGTCTAAAATCTGTAACTTGTTTCATAATCTGAGGAATATAAAAGAACAGCAGTTAGTAGTAGTATGAACCACATGTGCACTATAAAAACTCATTTGCACATTTAGCCTCCCCTTGTGTATCATGGAAGATGTTTGGTCTTTGAATGCAGTTGTTTGGCAGATCGACACTGGCAACCTCATGCAGAGACAGTTTGCTAATTGAAATGCAGAAATGTGTTTTGCCTCAGTTCTTTCTGAACTGGTGCATAATTGAGGCTGTAAAGCATTTCGCTCATGTATATTTGAACAGGTCTCTTTTGCCTGTTACAAATCTTCACAGCAAATCTCACTAACTTCAGAAGCCCGAGTTGGCACATTCTGCATTTAAATTATTTGCACATTTAACGAAGCATTTTCTTTGTGGATTGCATTGTCATTTACATTATTCCAGCGTTCATTTTTTCATTCCTGGTTACAAGAATAAAGAATAATACCTCTTTATATATATTTTGAGTAGGCAGATCTTAACATGCTGAGGTTGCCTCATCCACAAAAACCATCAACAAATCTATGACAGGTGAAATAAAATAAAACCTGTATTTAGGGATAAACATAGTTTGTGTTTGTTATGAGTGGTCAATTATTGTCTGCCAAGAGCACAAAACCATCAGATAGTTTCAGCAAACTTGTGTGTAAAGTAAAAGTACTTTCCTGGTTTGGAAAGATAGTACTTTTGAATATTGTTGGGTCAAAGCAGTTTGTAATAATATGATAAAAAGCATTTGCTTAAATGACCGATTCTGATTCATTGGGATTTTTTTGGACATCTCTTGAGTGATCAGTGTGAATTAGATCTCGTTCTCACTTTCATATCAAAGTAATCAGCTGCCATCACACGTCCTTTATCACGCTTTCACAGCTGAAGTCCTACTAAATATTCTGCAAAAAATACCAAAATATTTTAGCCAATACGCATATTAATAGGCAACAGACATATCATACATCAGGTCAATATGTAATTATATATAAATGCATCTAATAATATATCATTAGTAATAATAATAATAATTTATTTATTATTATAATTATTATAGTTGTTGTTTTTTGTTATTTTTCCATAACTAAAAATCTATCTTGGTCACCACAAAAATATTAAGCAGCATAAATAAATATATTAGTGTTGTTGTTGTTGTTGTCAATTTCCATCATTCATTATCCATTTATTATCTTGGTTTCCACAATAATATCAAGCAATATAAATAAATATATACAATAAAATATTATAATTATTGATCAAATATAAGCCCATATTATTATTATTAGTTTAGCTGTTGTCAATTTCCATAATTATTATTCATTTATTATCTTGGTTTCCACAATAATATCAAGCAACAAAAATGTTTTTCATCATTGATAAGAAATAAATGAATAAATAATAGAGCAGCAAATCTATTATTATGATTAAAAACTTTTATTATAGTTGTATAAAATGTATACTTTATATTAAATTACAGCATTTCACCATTCGTTTCCCATTAAGTTTGCAAAGTAATTTTACAATGCCAGCTACAACAATGCAAAAATATATACCGAATATGTCTGGCCCATTATTTTTACTCTCTTGGGCGTTATAAAATAAGAGAGAAAGAGACAACAGCATGTTGCAAGACTTTCCCATCCACAAGACAACTTTAATTATATAATATCAATTATAATTACAGCCACCCACACATATCCTAGAAGCGCTGGCAGCGGCCCAGCTCCTTTATGCGTACAGTATGAGAGCTCTGAGATAAAACAGGCACATAGCAGCATTCGTACACTCTTCACTGAATTCATCCTCTCCGTGATCCCAGCCGTCATAGATACCACTAGCTCATCACCCATTTACATTTAATTAAAGCGGACATGCCAGATCAATATGTTCCATTAGCTCCAATACTGTACATCTGTGAAAGAATAAGCCCACGACCTCAGCCGCTAATTTCCCCAGCGATGCCATCGACAGCAGCCTGTGCTGTCCTGCTTTTAAGGGCCTGAACATGGCGTGAAGCTCTGTGGTATGTGGCTTTCACACACACACACACACACACACACACACACACAGACTCAGAGAACTGCACTAACACCCCTGAGGGAAGCAGAGGTCATGGATTAGTCTTTGAACTGACTTTCTGAAAGATGTTTAGAAGTGTTTGTGTCTCGTGTCATTGTTCAGGGCTAGGCAGGGCTGTTGTCTGACTTCTTAGGGCACCAAATCCAGCTTTATTCAAAGGTTTTGAACTATTAGTTGGCACAAGCGTGTTGTAAGCACAATGTAAATGGCAGGCATTTTTATGTGAGATTTTTTTGCTGTCAGTTTTACAAGCTGAATGGGGTGGAGAAAGATTCAAAATTGTTCCAGGTCAAGGCTGACAGTGAAAAATGCTGATACTCCGCGGGTTCTGTCAACAAACGCGGACTTTAGAGTCAAATGAGAAAACCAAACAACGTAAAATATGTGCTTGCGTTTGTATGAAAATGGAGCTGTGGGTAAAAACTTTCAGGAGCGTTCCTCTGGACACCGTCTAAATCCCTGTGTTTGGGAAAATCAGGTGTTTATTTCAATCTCAAGTTTTTTAGAGGTTGTGGTAGATGTGTGCTACGGTAAATTTATTTATTTATTTATTTTCCGATGCCAATGATAAAGCACACTTTTTTATGCTGCTGTGCAGTCTTGTGCTCACAAATGAACAATATTATTAAAAATTATTTGTTCAGACAGCTAGGGATATTCTATTGGAAAATTGTATATTTTCCAATATACTGTAACATTGGGAAGTGTGTGTGTGTGTGTGTGTGTTTTCTTTTATTTTTTCTATTATAATTTTTTTATACTTTATTTTTTTATTTTATTTTATTTTTTTATTGTTTTTCATTTATTAAAACTAAATAAATTCACAGGTCTTTGTGGAACTCAACTAAAAAATATTTTACTATAATATATATACATACACACACAAAAAAATATGTACATTTCAATGATTTTTATTAGTATTTTTTATTTACTTAGAAAAATTGCTGTCATATGTAATATGTAATGCATTGGTGCAATGAAACAATTTAGTCTGGCATCAGCTGGTTAACAGGTTTTTAGACTTTTGAACTGTTTGATGCATTTTGACATTTTGAAAGGATTACGAAAGACACGGATAAAAAATAAATAATAAAAAAGTGAAAAAAAGTCATGGCAAGAATATCCGTTGAATAAAACCTGATTTTGCACTTTTTAGAAATCTAGTGAGTGTAAAAACCAACCACAATTACAGAAGTTTCTGGATTTCTTAGACTTAAAAACATTTTAAAAAATCATTGCCTTGCATATTTTCAAGCTCTAACAAGCAGAAAGCAGAGGTGTTTGCAGCCTGAGGACAGTCTTAAGGGATCCCCCGGATTCTTTCCAGTGTTTACACAACATTCCATAGTCTGAGCCTTCAGTGTCTGTAAATACAGGGCCCTCCGGCACAGGTGCTCCAAACATTACTGGCCCCTGATGTCATCTGTACGACGAGTAAAGCATGTATCAACACTGCTATGAAAAAAAGAAGGAAAGTCCAAGCTAAGACATGTATAAACCACTTAAGAAAAATGTAAATATGTTATATATAATATAATATAATGATTACTTATGCTCTAAAATATTTAAAAACAAAATGCAACAATTCAATTAAATTATTCTCGATATATAACGCATAAGTCAGATTGTATTTCAAAAATGTATTTTATTTTAAGTATTTCAGTTGTATTTCTTATTTCAATGAAACTAAAATGAGCTTTTACTGTGCAATGCGCCAAATTATTAAACTCGTTTTTTTCTTCAAGTATGTAAATGTGAAATGCATTTGTAAGATAATTAAATTAGACTAGTGCATTACATTCGCCTTTTTTATTTATTTTTGTTTTATTTTAAAGTATGTCAATATGCACTTGTGATATTTTTATATGTCAATGTGTAATGCATAATACATTTCATAGATCATTTAAAAGAAAAATAATGATTTCACAATGGTTTAATAATTGTACTAATTGCACTGCATATGGACAGCTAAATTGAGTTTATGTAGTAGTTAATAAATAAAATGTACTGTACATACATACATAAAATAGCGGTCAATATATAAAAGTATGTTTAAATTTGAATTGTTGATTTTTTTTCCAATATAACAATATTCAAATATAATATGCAAAATAAAAAAAGAAAAACTATATTAAAAACATTAATAATAGAAATAGCTATCAATATTTAAAAGAAATAGGTATATAAGTATACTTTAGTTTAGATTCATTGCCGTGGAGCAGGATGAGTTAATAAAGTTTGTCTACAAAGCATTCATGGATGCAAATTTCAAGAACCTACTGGAAATAACTACACCATCCTCTCTTGCACATTGTATTCTGCATCCTCTCAATTGGGATGCGCTGATTCTAATCTTGCACATTATTTAGAATGAATATGCAAATTGTGATGCAGAGACAAGGGGACGAGAGGGAGCTTTGTTCACATTGCTTTGCTGCTCTTTTAAAGTAGGACAGGCATTTGGTTTTACATTGTTTGCTCCGTCTTTCATTGTCTTGGGAGCGCGAGGGAGAGTTATATAAGCCAGGTTGCCAGCAGATGAGCATGGACATGAGCAGAGGGTTTCAAACCCTCACGCCATATGAAGCAAAGCTATTTTGGTGGCTCGTGAAGCACACTTAGACTCAGCGTGAAAAGACGACGTGGTGAGGGGCAGATGGGCCTGCTGCAGTGACACAAAGAGAGAAAAAACCTGAGGGAATGATAAAAAAGGACAAATCCTTATTGTCTTAAATTATGGCTGATGTTTCTTCTGTAAGAAGTCATTCAGCAAAGCTACTTCACAAAAAGTGCCTTTAGAAGTCAACGTGTTTATTTCCAGATCATTCAACAAGTCTGTCACTGGTCTATATTCCACCAAACTACATGTGAACATGTCAAAGCTGCAACTGCTATACAGCTGGTGTATGTTTTTTAGTATTAATTATTTGTTTCATTTACTCTCTCTAATATATATATATATATATATATATATATATATATTTTTTTTTTTTATTTATTTTTTTTTTTTATGAAACAATATATACATTAATACACTGGTTTAATAATAATTATAATTATTAAAATAAATAAATTAAATAAATATATAAAAAAAAAACTAACACTGGTTTAACAACAACAACAACTGTAACAATAACACTTACAAAAACAACAAAACCGCAATAATAATAATAATAATAATAATGCTTACAAATACAATAATATAATCACAAACAAAATAAATAGAGTAATAATAAATTAATATTAATAATTATAATGATGATGATGATGATGCTTACAAATCCAATCATATAATCACAAAGAAGAAAAATAAATAATAATAATAATAATAATGCTTACAAATACAAGAATATATTCACAAATATAATCACATATTGCATTTGTTTGAGCTTCCTGTCAACATTTCAACTTCTATCTATCTACATTTTATATATTTTTTATTTCTTATACAAACTGAGTTCCAGTTTTTACACTACACCACTCTAAATCCCAAATATGCAATGCAGATATTTCTGTCCTTGTGGACTGTGCTGTAATTATAGGACAGAGTCATAACAGTGCTTTGGGGAGGAGACAGCGGGTGCTTTGAGTCTGTCACACGTGTGCAGGTGGTGTAATTGTAAAGCGGCTGCATTGAGGGACCTGAGGGGCCGCTGTGGCCTTCACACCTCTCTGCTGTCACACTCAAATAATGTCATCAGGGAGACATGCAGGAAATGAGCATCCTCCTGACGGGACGACCCTCCAAGGGCTTTCTTCGTGAATCCTGCAGATTTGCCCTCATTCATGCATTTTTAAAGACGCAATTTACACACAAAAACAATGAAGCTTTCATGCCTGCTTTCAGAGCATCCAAACGCCTGCCCCAGAGCACTTCAAAATCAATATGGATATGGAGACTAAAAAAATATTACCAACAAAAAAACATACACAACCAGCCGAAAGTTTGTAATTATAATTTTTTTTTTTCGTGCTTAGGAAACTTTCAAACCTCTACGGCAAAATGCAATGCTGGTCACCTGGGAAGTCCCCAGATCGAGATCAAAATCTGTAGTCCATTACCAATCATTTGTAAATTAAGGTTCCCCGAACGAAGGAGCGGGACAGATCTGAAACCAAATCCCACCGAGTCAGCAATCCTTAATGTAATTCAAACAGACCTAAGGAGATTTGAGTGATTTTTGCCTCGACTGAGCCAAGTGAAAGAATCAGAGATCCATGCTGATGTTTGCTGCATTATGAGTCATCTGCAGACCCTGAGCCAACTTGATGCAGCTATCAGGACGGCCTCCCTCGAGGACCTGGATCTGTATCACACATTAATCTCATTGCAGGGGTTCTGATCCAGGATCAGTCTCTCCAACCTGCCCGGACTGATTTGCATCATTTTAATCTAGGAGGAGAAACCGACCCTGAAACAACGTATGTTCTGCAGCTTCATGTAGCAGACGGCTGGAGTTCAGCCTGACCTCACAGCATCCGGTCGCTGGAGACCAGGCACTTCATGACAGTAAGGTGATATCAAGAGCAAAACCATACCTGATAACAGACTCTATACACAATTCTAGCTCACAATATCAACAATAAATATATTTACAAATAGTTAAATATTTTCCTTTGTTATTGCTACATTATAAAACATTATATATAATTACAATTGTCATTTATTATTATTTTTAATTACAATAATAAATTAAAAAAAACAATAATTGCAATAAAACAATTATATCTATGCAAGCAATATTACCTTTTATTATTAGTATAATACCTATATAATGATGCTGATATTAATATTCATAAATATAATAATATTAAGATATACATTAATTTGTTATCTAAATTCATATTAATACATGAAAAAGTATACTTAGCAATAGTACTATAAATTATGTGATAGATGGAAAATATGTTTATTATTATTATTATGTCTTACATTTAACAACAAAAACTATAATAATAACATTAACTTTTAATTATTTTCTAAATACAACAAATAAAAACAATTAGATTACAAGTATAATAGCAATAATAAAACATTCATAAATAGAGTTATAATAATTATTATTATTTTAATTATTATTATCAATAAAATGTCATTATATTTAATAAAAACAAAGAATTTGTAATTATATTTATAAATTTATTACATTAAACATGCAATAACGTTTCTATTATATATTTATAACAGCAATAAAATGATAAAGATGGCAAAACAATTGATAATAAATTATTTTTATTATTATTATGAGTAACATCATTTATAATAATAGTAATAATACATTAATATAGCAGAGTCATAATAGAGTATATAATTTAATTAATATAATTACTACATTTGTATAATTAGAACTATAACATCATTAATATTATAATGGTAATAGTAATAAAAATAGTAAATAATAAGGTAATAAATAGTATGTGTATTCTATGAATAAACACAATACATGTATATATATATTTTTTTTTTTTTATATTTACATGTATATATGTATATTTGTGTAATTTCTATTATATAAAAATGCCTTTAATATTAATTTTTTTTTTTAAAAATATATAAACATGCATGTGTGTGTATTTACACCATCATTTACCAACCCCTATGTCATTCCAAACCAGTGGGACTTTTTCAAAGACAGAAAAAAGGGAACAGCTTTAAAAGACATGATTGTGTAGAAATGCATGACAGTTTTCATTTTGAGGTGAACTTTTCCCTTCAAGACAGACAAAGAAACTCAGAGAGATCTGAAATTGACTGCCAAGGTACTTTCACTACTTCAAAGAAGTCGTTTCTTTATAGTTGAACCGTTTTATTCAGCCGTCTTTTTCAGCTCTGACTGTGCACATCTGATTTATTAAAGAGACTTGCCAGTGTTTGATGTCTGAATGCGTGTGCAGTGAATGGCTGAGACTGCAGCCTCTTTCTTTTAAATACTTTTTTGTTTTAAACAATAATGTCAAATGACAATACAAAGCAAAAAGATATACAGAGAACTAATTAAATACACTACTGTATGTACTGGCCAACCCAGCAGACTGACCGCTTCTGAACAGGGATGTACTGGGACAAAAAAATCGTCCCTGGCATTTTTTGGTCCAGGCGGCCCACCACCACATAAAGGCCTACTATATATAGATAGATAGATATAGATATACAGCCTAGATATAGACATAAAACCGGATGTTATTTTTTATGTAGTCCTGTCCTGAATAAGCAGTCTCACATAACAGATGTTTACATATACTCCACAAGAAAAAATAATAACTGAATTTATAAAAATGACCCTAGTGCATAAATCCTCCAGCTCCTGTGCAGTCCTTGGTTTTCCAGCATTGTCTGCACATTTCAACCCTTTACAACACTGACTTCATGATTTTGAGATCAATCTTTTCACGCTGAGGACAATTAGGGGACTCGTACATAACTATATATAAGGTGAAAACATGCGTTTTTTACAAGCTGTCTTATTTTGTTCAAATATTAACATATTTGCATATTCTGCAAGGGGTATGTAAACTTATGAGCACAACTGTAAGCATTTGAATATAATACAAACTCACAAAATAAAAAGTGGTCTGAGAATATCCCATCTGTTTGGATAAAAATAAAACGTCAGGTCATATTTAACTTTATTTACATGGAAACCTCTGCACATTTTAGATTTTTTCGCCGTTTAAAAAAGTGTTCTTATGTATTCTGCGCTCGTATTAGGACAGGTTCTCCATTTTCCCTTCATGCAAGATTCTGGTGGGCGTGATTTCACCAAGTACAAGATGTTCCTGGATCAACTTCCTTGTTGATCCTGGAACAACATTCCAATCAACCAATCAGAAGTGAGGAATCATTTTTTCTGGAAAGATCTGTTTTAGGCTTATAATCATGGTTAGGTGCTTGTTAATCAGCTATCATTTCCCACTGATTCTTAGCAAAAAATTTGGGGTAGGGGTAGGTTTAAGGGTAAGGATTGGGATAAGTTTATATTTTTGGACAGTAATGTTGATCCAGGATCATGTCTTACTGGGCAAAATCACGGCGACCGAATATCAGTGGTTACATTGACAATTCTAAATAGACTTACAATAAAGGTAGAATTACAATGTTTTTCCATAAACAAGTTTTAAACTTTAGAAAAAGGTTCCCAGCATGTCTCTCCCAGTACACCACTGCTCAGGTATTTTGAACTTGAACCTAATGAAGCCAGGTTGTTTTGACCAGATACTAGAAAAAGGATCAACTGAGTTTGAATGAACAGGTACTGTAATGGGCCTCTTCACTTTCATCAAGAGTAAGAATGAGCAAAGAAGTCATAAATAGCTTGACCTCTTCATCTTAGAGCTGATTCAGCTGTTCTTCCAATACATCAAGACCAATAGGTTGCATTTGTTTTAATATTCTCTTAATTATAAAGTTATTGTAGGAAAACAATGTGTTTGGAGAACATTTTGGCAATATATGAACATTCAATTGACTGAAATGCCAGTAACAAACATGAGCATGTGTTGTGAAGGAATTTTGTAATTGTTCTAAATACTGGAATAGAATAGAAGTGCTCTTCAGTCGCCAGGGTCACATGTTCTAAAAGATGATTATCTCTAGTGCAAGAAACATTCTAATTGTATATAAAAACATAATAGCAAATAAAATAAATTAATGGCAAAAATGTTCCATCAATGAAAGCATTAATCTAAGCAAATGCTCACTGTATCACCACAAAGTAATGTACTGTTGAGAGCTTTTCTAACAAAGAGTGACCTTAACCTTGAGAGAGCCATCTTTGGTTCACTTACATGCATACATATACAAGAAGGTAAAATGGGCTTTTGCCTGAAAGCTTCCTGAGTGCTCTTCCATTTTTCAGCACAAACCTAAGGTGTGTTGCGGACGAGCAGAGTGGAGCTTTGTGTAGACAACAGTCGGCCTCGGCATCAATAACAAGTGTGTGTCTCTCTGGCCTGCTGTCAGCATCGTCTGCCCCGCCTTCTCCACCTCCTCCTCCCCAGAGAGTGACGGAAACCCCCCAGCAGCTCTGTAACGTCTGACAGCTTCATCAGAGCAGCTGCACACCTGCCAGGCCGCTGAGTTTGCACACTCGCCCCCTTTCCCCATTATCATAGAGCAGCGGCAACTCTCAACCACAATCGCATCGCACACACAAACACCTTAATGACCCAACACGCACACATACACACAAACACACACCCTAATTACCTCACACACACACCGCCTCGGCCTGGAGAAATTACTTATTGACTCCAAGCTGAAGGTTATATGACGGCCTGTTGTTATGGGCGGGAGAGTTTGATACAGGGACGTGCTCTCGCACCCATGACAAGAAATTCAATACGCCTTTAATTTTATTATCTCAAATTTGCATAATGATTGCTCTGCAGTGTAATATTGCTCTGGCTGTGGAGTCTTTAAACACATAATTATTCGTTTATGTTATTTCGGGGGGTCTCGTACGAATCAGCTGAAAGTTGATCTTGTTACGGAGCTTGTTCTTGTGAAATTATGCAGATGTGTGAAGTTTTCATCAGAAAAGTTTTCTTTGTGCAAAATGCGAACTAAGCAATTAGCATTTTCATTCGATTTGGGTCATGAAAAACATGCTTCGCATGTCACGGTGATACCAAACTACTACCGCACGTTCAAACAAACCGAGTGCATAATATTATCCATTAATGCACTTGAGTGTAAAACAGGATCTTGGGTTTTAAAAAAACTCAGTAAACACGACCTTGGTTCTGCCGGCTCAAATGAGTTTTGATGAACAGGTAATGGGCCTCTTCATTGGTCCTCCAGAGTGAAATGAGCAGGCGAATCAAGGAAGCCTTCACCTCTTTATCTCTGAGCTCTGCCTGTGATTATTCAGCTATTAAAGTCTGTGCAATTGTTGCCTGCCACGTACCTTACAAATTTGTATTGAACCGTCCCTGTGGCATGAGCATGGAAGAGAGAAAACTAAATGGAGCATTCGCTGAGGGCAGAAGAGGTGTGCGCACAATACGTGTTTAATCTTCAGGATCTAGTAAATAAAGAATAATTGACTTGTAAATACATGTGCTTGTGTTCTGCATCTGATCTTGGCTTTGTAGGTTCTGCCTAATTCAGTGAGCAGAAGGGTGATGTAGCTGAGGGGTTAAAGGGACGGTTCACTCGAAAATGTGTTTTGTCACCATTCACTCACCCTCATGTGATTTCGGATTTACAGATATAGGTAATGAAACCTGATAAGTCTTTGTCCCTTCATTGAAAGTCACAGCAACCAAAACTTAGAAGATCCAAAAAGTTCATAAAGGCATCATAAAATAAATCCATATGAATCAAGCGGTGAAGAGATATGAAGAACAGGCTTTAATACAATGGTGCATATCATATTGTGAGCATGATAGGTCTCTAAAGGTAGGTTTGGGTTCAGTTTGTGAAGCTCAGATGATAATTAATGACAAATAAAAAAATTGGCAGAATTGGTTTCATGGCATAACGTATCTTGATGCACTTTTTAGCGGGACACACAATATGTACTAACAGGTACATAATAGTGCAGTTTCCAAAAGTAATGAACATCATGTTATTACTTCAAAACAATATTAATATGCTAGGATATTTGAAAACTGATGCTTTTGAATTTTAGCATCACACAAAGTTTTCATAGACGGTAGATTTTCGGTTGCTCACAGAGTAGGGAAACGTGGTTAAGAGGCAAGGAGCTCCGGTTTAATTCCTGTGTAACTACGGTTCTAAAAAAAAGTTCAAATCTGCATAATTTACATGGTTGCATCAACAAATGTGTTTTATATCAGTTTTGCATTTGTTTACACTATCGGGTAGGTTTAGGGTTGGATTTGGTGTAGGGCATATTTCGCAACAGTCACTTCGCAACGGTCACTGGATATTTCAATTCGGAACATGTTATAACCGTGTGCCAGGGCTCACGTATTGAACCTGTGTTTTAGCGCCAGTCAGTGGAAACTGCAGCAAAACCTGCAGTAAGGCACACAAAAAACGGTTTTGCACAAAATGTTCACAGGAGTACATATTTTTATGAGACCAGGCTGGTATGCACTTACAGTGGAGGTCTATGGGGAAAGTTAAAATCTAAAACATGCAGTTTGTATACTGCTTAAGCTAGTATATTAATGAAATAAATAATAAAATATTTTTTTATTACTCTTAGAAATATCATTATAAGTGTAATTTATGCTTTTTAAAATATGTGCACAACCATGAATCCTGTCTAAAGCAACATGCAGTACAGTCATACATCTGATCTGTGATAAATCTAGGTTCAAGTTCCACGATGGTGAAGACCATAAAAAAACATTTAAAGTTGAGTTGAAGTAGTATAAATTAAACAAAAGGCAAGTTCATCTGCATCAACAGTGACAAGACAAAAAAGTTAATTAGCTAGTTCAGATCAAGTAACAAAAGCACTTTAAAATAAATGACAGCCTATATTGGCTTTTTAGTGGACATAAATGATCCTTTATACAAAAGCTACACAACTCTTTGGCTTTATATAACCTTGACATGAGTTGGCACGCGCAAGCACGCATTAAATGCTGTCAATAGCTTAACATGAACAAGTTGCTTTGCATAAAAGAAACCCATAAAGTAGGAAAGTAAAGTCTGAAACCAAGATGCAATAGCTGGCTGTTCCGTAAGCAACCCGGCATGATCCGTAAGGCGACATGAATATTTTTCAGTTTCACTCCTTCCTTCATTTCTACTGTCACCACTTTCCTTAAACAACATCCAATTACGCCCCCACACTACACTTCATCCACGAAAATCCATCTGGCAAACCAACACGTGTGCTTGGGCTTCAGATTCGATGAAGAACATTGAGTTGGGTTCCTTCAGCTAGTCCAGATATACATATTCAAAAATAGTTTTGATCATAAGAACAAATTATATTTTTAAATGTATTCAAATAGAAAGCAGTTATTTTAATAGTAAAAATATTTCACAACACGTAATTTTAGATAATTTTTTTTTTTAAATCTTACTGTTGACTGGAGATATATGTTTAAAATATATTATAATATTTATAAAATATATTTAAAACAAATATGTTGTTTATGTATTAATAAACACACACATACATATGTAAAGTTTAAAATATATTAATAAACAAAAACGGTATGCACATTCATTTAACAGCACTAATATATATATATATCTTTCGTTTTAATATGATTAATTTAACATAATTATACTAAAATTGTCAAGTACAAGTCTTTTCGTGTGAGGTTTTGGATGCCACTCAGAAAGTCTTATCAGTCCGAAAAACCCTGGAAATCATTTGATATATGCAGGATTTTAAGGTCAGCTTGAACTGTGAAGGGGATTAGGTTGGATCCAACACATCCATTTTGGGTCAACAGTGCCAAAATCCTAATTAGCATCCTGTTGCTGCCAGCAGGACATTTGGACTGGGGATGAATCCAGCGCTATTATTGAATATGGGAAAAAATACGACCAACCTGCCAATGTTTGTGTTGTGCTTTTTATTTGGGTGCACCTGCTTCGGCATTGTGGGCTGCTTGGAAAGCGCCAATTCACACGTTCAAATACACGCAAACGTTGGCTCTAGAAGACTGCTCCCTTTTGCTCTCCGTGCTGCGGAGGTGAAGGTGAATGTAGGCAGATAGGTGACCAGCTCAAAGCAGCTGCTATCAGCCTGCAGCAGAGTCAAACGCGGACCCCCCGCCTGCCAAGCAGTCAAGAGCTCTCACCTCCCAGACAGCTGAATCCTGGCAGCCATGGCAAAGCTAGCATTACAACAGCAGCTGGGTCCATGAATGGTTGCAATTACAGCCATTAGGATGTTTAATTAACAGATTGCTGTCAGCCCAAGCTAAAGACTTGCCCCCTTCCACCCCCAGCCCCTTCTGAAAGACCAAAGACCCTGGCCGTGGACCGGTGGCCGGCTTCACTGCTGAAACAAGAGATCCTGGTTGCATCAGATTGAATGTGCATTTGAGATTCAAATATTATGGTAAGCGATTTTCGCATGGAGAGACTTCAATACGCTCAAACTGACAACACCTTCGCTTAGGAATGATCAAAAGTGCCTATTTACCAGAGAAAGCGACACACAGGTACCAGGTAGCTGCACAGCGAATCAGTTTGCGGTTTCTGACACACAAAACCCACAGTAAAATTAAATCAAATGCCTCATTAAGGATAGGCGAATAGGGTAAAAAAGTTACTAACAGATATCGTCAAGCTTCCCCAGTTGATTGATTACATTTGCAAAAGATGTTTACACAAATATTTGTGTAGTACAAGTTTACCGAAATGTTATGTTTAAATATGTTAAAGAGGCATTATATAATTAACCATAATTAGATTTTAAGAACAGAAGTCTAAACAGTGGATAAAGTCAGTTTTTACAGAGGCAATTTACAAGCATCTCTTAGCACTCCACAAATGAAAGAAAGAAAAAAAAACAGCTATAAAAAGATAGAAATAGAATGTTGTAGAAAATCTAGCAAATGTTATATGAAAAAGCTTTTGAAAATAGACTAAAACTGCAGTGTTTGGTGTAAGTGGAGATGTAAGAAGGTGGAGATTTAAATAGACAGTTTATTTAAAAAATAATAATAAATTGAAGTTAACTCAGAAATGACACTTCGCTGAAATCTTCTATCCAGTTTGCAGGGTTTTTTTTCCATGCAAAAAGCAATATAATAGATTAAGGACCTTTATTTAAATCTGAAGCAACTTCTATTTTAACTATTGCTTAAAAAGTATTTGGGATGTTTTCTTTCCAATAGTCTAAAACAACCTCTTAGAAAATCCAAATAAATGACCAAAAAATTGACCAATGCATTAAAAAAGCAGTGTATTAGCCTGCAGTGTCTTGCCTAAAAAATAAAAAGTAATCACCCATATGTTTAAAAACAGTCTGTCGTTCAGAGCTGTGCTTTCAGAAAGTTTCAATTCTCTGCATTTCTGAGCAAGTTCATTATTTTTTTTCAAGCCTGAATGTACAGGCAAGCTTCAGGATGTTTTCGCTGATGAACTAGAACCAAAGAGAAGTTCTGATTATCCCACAATTTCCCTTTTACAGCTTCATTTATCCAGCGCACGCAGCCCCTGTGGACCAAAGCACTTAAAACGAAGACAATTATCATATTCTCATTTCCTTCCTTACATGCAGAACAGGAGACAGATCCGTGCTCTCAACGGGCAGCGGTCTCTTAAAATTCTGTTAAAAGATCCAGACTGGGACATAATAACAGAGGAGCAGGGAGAAAGAGTGAGAGCGCAAGAGAGCACGTTTCCCCAGCATGTGGCACTTGTCCATGGCTTATCAACCGAGCTATTTAATTGAATCTAGAATTCTAATTAGCATGCATCCACTGCGAGGCTGATCCATCGGAAGGGGGGAGGCAATGCTAACATGATTTCCCACAATGCTTCATTGGCGGACCCACCGCAACCCCTGTTTACCCCTTCTGATAGTGACCTGCGTCTACGAGAGGCGTCCAGCAGGAAGAGAGATGAGTATGTACATGGCGTGTTTCTCGCTGGTTAATTACTACACAAGTTATGTGTGTCAGTATTTGTATGCCATCCACATTGCTGCTTTGCGCCGCTGACAGGGCTCAGTGTGAGCAAAGTAACCCAGTGGACTGAGTCCTAATCGTGCAGATGAGACAAAAGGTGATCAAGCGATGCACTTTGAAGACTCTGGACGCTCTAAATTTATTGGCAAACAGTAAAAAGTAAAAAAAAAAACAATATAATGTTTTACCAAAAATAAAACATTTCGAAAATGGAAATTGTTCATTAAATAGATCCTTTGTTAATAAAAGTATTCATTTCTTTCAAAGAAGAAAGAATAAAAATGTACTGATCCCAAACTTTTGAACAGTAGTGTAACATTAAACTACTGTAACAGTAGTTTTGAACATTATTATCCATTATTATCAGAGTCCGCAAAAGCGAAACAATACTTAGCACCTCCCTGTTCGGCAGGCTCCCGTTTAAATGCCCGCCAAACAGGAAGTCACCATAGAGGAAGCAGAGGGGGCTGTGACACTCAGTGCAGAGGTGGGAGCTCCCTCTGCTGTCTTGGCATTACAAAATGCTTCTCATTTAATATTTTAATGATCAAAGAATCCTAAAAAAAACTATTAAGCAGCTCAGCTGTTTCCAACACTAATAATAAAAAATCAGCATATTAGAAAGATTTCTGAAAGGTCTGAAAGTGACACTGAAGAAAGGAGTAATGATGCTTTGTATCACAGGAATAAATTACATTTTAAAATATATATACACAGAAAACAGTTATTTAAAATTGAAATAATATTTCACTATACTACAGTTTTTTCTGGATTATTGATCTAATAATTCCAGCCTTGATGAGCATAAGAAACATCTTTAAAAACCATTAAATATCTTACTGTAAATATTTGTATGAGACGATATTGGAAATTAAATAGTCAACGATAAATGAAATAGAAAAATATATATATATTTATTTTTCAATAAAGATTTGTCTATATATCTGTATTGGGCTACTCCGCAACTCTGTATACGCACTACAGCAGGGTTCTGGTGCACATGTTGCTTTTGTGAACAGCATCCTGATGTTTATATATATAAAAAAAAAAAAAACAACCTCATAGGAGAACCGCTTCTGCACGGAGCAAAGCGAATGACAATTCCCATCTGTTGTGCGCGTCCTGCAGTGGGCTTGAACGGATCAGTGTGGCTTCCACTGCCACCCTGCAAACACATCCAGTCCCGCAAGCGTTACATCTCCAGGATGCACGCACCAACACATCCATTCACACGCTCACGATCAACATCTGTGGCCGCCACATAGTGAAGAGCGACGTTCAAAAACCTCTCCTCGCTCCAGCCACAGCTCAGAGGACTGCAGCGGGGTTCTTTCCCCCACCATTCTCAGTGTTTATTAATGCCCGTGAAGCTTTGCCACATGAGTGACAGTGATTGCTCCCACTCATTTCTGTTTTAATGAGGAGATGGAGAAACAGGGAGACCGCGGCACAACTGTCAGTCACCGACCCGTCAGTGTGACATGATCACACTCCCGCTGGTTGGCAGCTGACGGCGGCGGCAGTGGAGGGGAGGGCATGTTAGTTCTCCTGGCGCTGTCCTGGGTGGAAGGTTTTCTTTGCATGGGTCACGGTCCCCACATCACCGCGCCTCATTAATAAATCCCTCCTTCCCTGTCAGGCTCATCACTGCCGGATGCTCTACGCACTAGAAAGGTGATGCCCCAAACGTCAGATTGCACGTCAGAACGCGACCCTATGAACCCGGCCATGCTCAAAGGACTCTCTAATGAAGGACTCTTCAAAAACACTGTGCTAAAATCGAGACACTTTCAATAACAGAGCTGGATTTATAATTAAATGTTCTAAATATTTAATCAACCCACATTAAAATGAATAATCATCTTGTGCTGCACTGGGTTTGACCAAACAAACAATTCCAAAGCCTGCTGAAACCCAGGAGCAGCCAGAATGGAATTTGGAGGAAAATCTCGGGGAGCTTTTTATATCTCTTTCTCACCTGGTTCCCTCAAAGCATCTCAGGGCAGAGCTGTACTACAGATAAAAAACTCTTACTTATAAAGTTTTGATTATATGGGGGAGCCTGGAGAGGGAAAAACTTAAAGTTTTAAGGCTTGGAGGATATAGATACTTCGAAAGCAACAAATGATGCATTAGATCTTAAACGAAAAAATAACAACCTTTTACATCTCTAGAATTGTTTCTTCTAGGCAGTGTGAGATCCAATGGAGCACAAATGCTCTCCTTTTATTCCAATTTTTCTTGGAGAAAAGGATAATTTCACAAGTGCCTCCTTAAACAGGTCTCAAAAATGACTCAAACTGTGATCAGATCTGCTTTAGTGTGCAATCAATTTCAAGAAATTTCAGTAAGAACGCAAACCCCGTAGACCAAATTATGTGAATCGTGCTATGGCCAATGAAATCAACATGAAACTCATTAAAATTCTGTAATGTGAAATGGGACTTCATTGGTATTACGACAAAATCAAGTCATTAAGCCTTGATGCATTAAAGTATAGTAAAATAGTAATCAGATATTTAAAAAAAAAAGTAAAACAACCAAGTTGATTAAAAATGACTTGAAAGAAGTTTCGCTTACCAAGGTTGAATTTATTTAATCAAAAATACAGTAAAAATTGAAATATTATCACAATTTAATATAAATGTTTTTTGACCTAAATATATTATTATAAAATGACATCTATTCCTGTGATGCAAAGGTATATGTAGAGTATCATTGATTCTAGTCTCAGCCTCAGACGCCACGCCCACGGAACGTTGGCTAAACGTCTGATGCATATGGTACACTAAACTGGAAACCCTTCAGGAATGTCAAAGTTGTCATCTGATTGGTTGAATTTTATCGGCAAACATGAAACAACAGACGCTGGCATTGCAGCTGACCGATTCAGTATTGTGTTTGATTCTCCAGAATTGCTTGTGGGTGTTAAAAAGTGGAGAGATTTGCTTCAAACAAATGTTTACCGCGAGCGTCTCATCTGGATTTTCTATGCTGACTGACTTGTTGAATCCCGTTCTTTTGTTGTAGGGACATTTCCACACCCCTAAACATGACGCTGAATGAAACTAACTGTGATTGGTTGTTTGACAAGACGGTTAAACAGCCTATGAATTCCAGACCTTCAGCCATCTGGACTACATTGATCCAGTCCAGCTCCAGAAATGTCATTATCAGTGTTGAAAACATCTGTGTTGCTTAATATTTTTTATGCAAAGCACAATAGAATTGTTTAAGGATTATTTGATGAATAGTTCAAAATTTTTTATTTTAAATAGAAACTGACATAAATGTCTGTATTTTCACCATTGATTTTTTTCATATTTAGGTTAAAGCTGCATAACACTCTTTATTTCTTTCCAAAAAAAAAAGAGGAGTAGTGTCTTGCTGTTTACCACCTGAGGGTACCCCATGTTGTTTAAGAAACACTGTCCTAAGCAATTTTAGGGGGAAACATCTGAAACAAAGTTGATGCTTGAACGAAAACATAGCTGCAAACTCTATTCAGCCTCCTGAGATATGAATGAGCAACTACATATCTTCCGAGTCCTCCAGTTTTCTTCTGGGTTCATCAGATGGACGAATCTGACTGAACCAAAAACTTCCTAAAAGTTTCCCAAAAATGCAAACCTTTTAGCAAACAAATGGAGAAAATGACAAAACATCTCGCTTCTGAAAAATTAGAAACCAAAGCACTCAGAACAGCACAAAGAACGCAAATGTACCAGCGAGATTGTTTAGACACACTGTGCATTGTGCGGCGCAGGCACTGTTCATTAGGAAACTCTTGTAAAACGTTCTCATCCTACCCATGTGCTCTCATGCAGAAAATGAATCTATGTAGCAACTGCAGAGAATCATAAACACATTGGGGTAGTCCTTCCTCCTGCTCCAGAATTACGCGCACGCACACACTCACACCTGGACAGGCTGCAGGGTAGCGTGCAGTTCTCAATGTTGCATCTGTGCATAATTAAGGGCCAGACGTAATTAACTTGCGCCACTTTAGCCACAAACGCACACACAAAGCAGTCAATAACAGCTAATTCCGTTCATCATTTCTGTCTAAGGAGCGTACGGTTTTAATAATGGAGAGTGGCTGTGAGAGTGGACAAACTCGCATCGTTTGAAACAGGAAAAGAAGGAGGAGAAAAACAACAAAAAACAGTGAGGCAGAAAGACTCAGCGGGGTGGGCGGAATCGGTTCCATTCCAGCCCTTTGTTTGTGCATTCATCTGCATTCTGGAGACAAACTCCTATTAAGTCCATCAGATGCAAATGAGCAGGGAGACAGACACGCTGCCATGGCGTTGCCTGCAATACAATCAGAGCAGCCTTTGGCTCCTGCTCTGTGCATTTAACCTGCTTCAGTGCATTTTCATTAGCAGACGGCGCTCAGCTCTACCTCCCCCCGCTAGAAACAGCACCCGGCAGAATTAGAAAACTCCGAAATGAGCTGGAACATTATGCTCTCCTGTTACTTTTGTTTGTCTTCGATCAGACACGAGGCTCTCTTAAGAGAAGCTGGAGGCTGGTCATATTGTAATAGACTGAGCTGAACTCGGGTTCTGTATGGGAAAAGAAATATGTGGTATATATATATATATTTTTTTTTTTTAATAAGTGTGATCAGTCGCATACAGGTGAGCTGGTCAAGTGAGAACGTATAATGACATATTCAAGGCTCTTTCCTGCTGGCTGTGTTCTGTTCTATAAGGTTATTTGTGCAAAATCCAGCAGGAAAATGAGCTTTTTTCAATGTGTGAGTGTGCGTAAATGTGTGCAGACACCGAATGGTGAGATATATGTCACCTAAAATGACTAACCTCCAAAGTGAGTGCCTGCTTACCAGTTGCAGAAGTTTAAAGCAAACTTTGGAGTGCAGATTAAAAAAGGACAGATCACTAACCGCCAATATTTACTCACCCTCAAGTTGCATCCAACCCCATATCTCTGTAGAAGTAATCCATACAACGTGGCTTTTCTGAAGCTGTGTGACAGCTTTGTGTTTGGAATTCACCCTCCCTTCATCCTTGTCCTTCTGTAATCAATCATATGAATCTTGAGAACTCTCAAAGTCCCTAGAAAGTCAGTTGACTTGATGGCAGTGTTTGCAACAAGCAGTTATTTTGGACAGTAGGACCAACTACTATGCAGTAGGGTTGGGTCCATAGACGATGCCATCGTCCATCACCGATGGCCGATAGACATCACGATGCTGAGCCGGCATCGCGATCCTCCGCCCCGCCGCCGCAGCAGGAGCAGCAACCTCTCTGCCTTAGTGTTTTTGAAGAAAGGTACCTAATGAAACTGATTTTGGACAGGCTTCTGAGGCATTGTAACGGTTTAATGATATACAAAAAAAAAACATAAAACATCAAAAGTGCAAAAACCTAGGTAGAAATATACATTTATACACAAACTGGCCACCAAATGCAACTTTCAGATGCCATGTTTATTTTTTAGCTCAACCGTCATGAAATAAAATGCAAGATTGTGAGATATCAAAGGCAGTGAAGGATACATCTATGCTGCCTACAAAATTCAATCAGAAGAAGGCACTTCCAGAGACAGGAAGTAAAGCAGAATTTGTATTCAGACGTGCCTTGATGCCTTCCTGCCTTGAAATGCTGCCTTCGATGCAGCTATAGCAAATGGAAGTGAGCCATCTTGATATGTACATCGCTAGGATCTATTTAGCATTCAGCGTCAGTGAAATCTGCCGTGACATGGCGTCTTTGGAAGCAAATTAAATTAGAGTATTTTTCGTTGCACAAACCATAAAGGCATTATGCAATGATTTTAGAAGATTGGATATTCTACAGGTTTTGCAACCTCTGGTCACCATATGCTTCCATTGTAAGCATAATTATACAGAATTTCACCTTCTGTGATCCCTGGAAAAAAAAAAGAAAGTCATTAAAAAGACATGAGGCTGAGTAAATGATGACAGAATAATTTTTGAGTGAAAAAAAAGCTTCTGCCATTAAGTCAGACTGAAATTATGGAGAGACAGAGAGCAGACAGACAGATGCCAGATACAGCCGACAAAGAAAACGTGTGAAAATTAAGAACATCCTTTGGAAGTATTAGACAGAAAATGTGTTATTTTACTCATCATAAGGAAAAGATTGCCTTTCTTGGTTTACACAAGTCAGTGAGCAAAAATAAGTAAACGCAAAGAGAAGATGAAAAGGGATCATTAATCTAACCCTACCTCCAGCCTTTGTGATACAATCGAGTTCTCATTAGGCCGTGATTGAACAAACCTTAGTTAACGAGCTCCAACTCGCTGCCTCTTAGAAAAGCAAACGGCAACAAAAAAGTAGCTGAATTACTGCAAGTAAAAAGGCTGTTTTATGTGCAAAGAGCGACTGTCTGAAATGAAAAATGGCAGGAGTTGCCGCCACTTTCCTGCAGCTGTTTGTTAATGATGTAGAAGATAATGGCCTCAGAAAACATAATCACACTTAAAAATAAATAAATAAAATCAAATAAAAGACAGAAAGCCAGACATAAATGCCACGAAGCTTTTAGCCCATGAAAAATCCTGATCATGTAACGGAGACATAGAATAATCTCATAGAGTTAGTTCTTAGATCTAAACAAGATGGAGAAATGGCCAACTGAACTAAATGCATCCAAAACTCCTGACTACACCTTAATCACTTCCTTAGAACACAATTTCTGTCCTTGCGTTTCGGTGAACAAGCGGTTAAGGCTGTTCTACGGTGTCGCCAGTGGCCAGGCATAGCAAGCGGCCACCCACACACCTCAGCACACACTCTGTGAAGTGTTCAGATGCGGCAGGGCTGGGGGTTGGGTGATGCTTTCCGCATACGTTACTGCCTCTGTCAAAAAGTTTTGTCCTGATTCTCCTTTTATCTGCTGACCTTCACAAGTCAGATTTCAAACCCGTCCAAAACAAAAAAAAAGAAAGAAAGAAAAATCATCTTTCTTTTACAATGACTATACAGGTTTACTAAAGCCAGTTGGAAAAGAGACGAGAGAGAAAAGCAGTTTGACATGCGAGCCGTTGCCTCTTTCTGAAGCAGCGAGTTTCCTGTGGGTTGGCGACGGCGAAAAAGAACGTGTTTTGAAAAAATGGCCCAAATTTAAAGGATCGCGCCACACAACCTACTGTTATGTACGGCTGCTTGAAAATCATAGATTTTTTGCCCTCTTTGCTCATCTTCGTTGTTCGCTCAGAAAGTACATAAACATCATAACTATGCTGAAAAAACAGGTTTGCGTTAAAGCAAAAGACAGGTCGCAATACGTGCGCCTGGAATCAAAACTAAACCAACAACAGATGACAGATTGTTTACACACTGCTGGAAGCTAAATAACACATGTTATTGGCCGTCAGCAACGTAACCAAAATCAATAAAAGTCAGCCATAAATTGCTTTTACAGAAAGGTCTACTAAATGACGTCATCTTCGGGAAATTCAAACAACGGATTGTGAGTCAAACGTCACTTTTGAGAAAAACAAACATGTATGGTCCGCAATAACTGTGTTGTTCACACATGCCAAATGGCACTTCTAGGCTTCAGATCTGTGAAATGTTGGACTGAAGTTTGTTTTCATTAGTATGCAAGTCAGAATAATCTACCACGTGTGACCGCGGGAGACTTCAAGCCTACCAGCGCTACGCCGTGGCATGATGATCAGCATTACAAATTCTCCAGTGTTGCTAAGAGTAGAGCCGTCTAGTGCAAAATGAGATGCTTGTTTTTTTTTGTGGAGATGAGCTCAGAAGAGCACCAAATAATATAGCTACTGAAACAAAAACATCCAAAAGACCATCTCTCATTTCCACGAGGATCCTGGATTAATCAAAACGAGTTATTGTATGAAGATGGGCACCTTATTTCTGTGAGCCGGAAAAAGCCAATCAGAAGGCAGTGAGCTGTGGGCTTCATCCATTTCGCGGAGACTGACACGTTAGCGGCAGTCAGGCAAAAGGCCTCACTTCATAAATCAAACCTGACAACTCCCTCTGCGCGGACGTCAGGCACAACTTTTATTTCCACATTTCCGCACGACACGAAAACATCATCCTCTCAGATACACCCCGCAGAACCCGCATCTAGACTTCTGCACTGGTTCTAAGGGCTGGACATTTCCCTGGACTTCATTATTAGCATGACTTGAAATAGATTCATAGCCCCTATTAACTGTTTGACTGCATCATAATCTCGTACACACACTTTCTGCACCTAATCTCACTTACTTGGAGTTGTTTCAAGCATGTATTGATTTTTATACATCTCATATGGTATCATTATTTTTGGATGCATGGTGCAGTGCGCATTATTAGAATTCCAACAATCATACGGCGTTGTTATTCCCCAGGTTCATGTATCAAACGAGGAGGGCACTGTGGGGAGAGACGATGAAATCAGCCAAGCAATTACCCGCACAGATGTTTAACTGCAGAAAATTAAAGCAATGTTAATCAAGCGTTAAACGTTTACAAATTCTCCCTCCCTGTACGGCAGAATCTTTCTATTTAACTTTGGAAGGAAACAGGTTTTTATTTCAGCGAGCTTGTTTAAGTTAAACACTTTAACCCTCCGAGAACCAAGTATTGATACTGATGTTACAGTGTTTATTAAGACACTGATTACAGTAATGACAAATTTGTTTTATGATCAGTCACAAATACATATTAGATTTAAACTAATCACTTTATTTGCTTTATAGGTCGTTGTAAGAAATTGTTATTGCTTGGTTTGTTAAGTGGATGGGTTAATACATAGTTCAGATATGACTGATAAAGCTTTATTCATGACATCTTTCTTACACCACACCTTTACAATTTTACAAGAAAAACAAAAGCTATTTTATGTTGCCTTTATAGAAACTACTTAGCATCATCGTCCAGTGTTATTGCTGCAGATTGTTTCATCTGAAGAGATTCAGAGCCAGTCTAGGAATTGCTCACGTTTCATTGAGATCAGTGCAGCTTTGGCAGCACTTTAGAAAATAATGCTTCTCCATTCCAGCTCTTCACTGATTCACCGCTACTGCGCTGCATTATAGAGCACAACAGTAACCATCAGAATAGATAATAGACCATGAAAATATTCTTTCATCTTAATGTGAACGAAGGAAAACCTACAAGAGTATGATTTTCTCGAATGTTCCAGTGATACTTTGAGAAATATACCCAATGATTCATAGGTCAGATCCGTCAGGGACAAAAACAGCTGCTTCTGAGAAACAAACTGTATCGGAAATGTGAAGCGAAACAGGATGGGTTACACAAAATCTACACAATTTAGCTGTCAAAGCAAGCTGAAATAAAAGTATATTCTTTTCATGCTTCATATATCATTGTCAACAACGGTTCCTGCTAGGATCAAGCAAACTGAACTAAAGTCAACAAACAAAACACACCAAAAAAAACCTTGCTAGAACAAATGTAATTAATCTCATTTTCTTGTTTGAGCTGCGTGACTATCATAATTGCACTTAAAGGGGAAAACGCAGTGTGAATTTTAAATGCTCTGCAGTTAAATGTCTTCTGCATTCCAAACACCATCTATCTATCTATCTGACTATCTACTGCTTCCAGAGATCAGATTTCATTGCTTTCTTCAGTTCTTCTGAACAAACAGCTACTCAAAACCTCTCACATTAGGGTGTCTGCTATGATCTCGGCTCCCTGGAATATTCGTGGTATTTGGTCAAACGCTCGTCACCATAATTAACAGCAAAACCCCCACTTATGCTACACAAATAGTACATTTCTGGTTTCCAGCAACGAGAGGCTTCATTATTGAGGAAAAGCTTCTTTCTGATCTGACACGTTTCCCTTTTTCCCTGTCAGAGCTTTGGCTCTTGCTAATTGATATCCCGTTGAGACTAAGTGCCTAAAAAGGTCAGCCTTTCTTTCTGTAGACAAATTGTCCAATCCATCCACAAAGGTCAAACTACCTAGCTAGAGTCTCAGCTTGAATGTTTTTAACTGAAAGTTGAGATGAAGTATATTCACTTTTCTTGTCTTTTCCAGATCAAACGCCTGCCCGAGTCGTTATGTGGATGTACTTGCATCTGCAGTTTAATTTGGAAGCAGAAAACTCCAGCGACGAAAATGTAATTGTTGGTTGTCTGTTTTATCTGAAGCCCTTGAGAAACAAAGATGTGACGCAATGACAGCCTAAATAGACTGAATCAGAAAAGAAATAATTGAACAGTGCTGCTTCAGTGCTGCCTTATAAGGATTGTAAGGCATATTACAGTAAAATCCATAATAATTGTATGCCATCAGATCAGACCTTTCATAAAACTCTGAACAGCCAGCTGCTCGCCACATCTGTCCATACCAAACTGTCAACAATTACTCCCCAGGAAGGTAGGAGTGCGGCTGAGTAATTACCAGCATCTTTTTTTAGTCGTGAACACAGTTTCTCACACAATTACTCTAATCCTGAGGTTAATTAATAAACAGCGCTATCTGCTTTGATCAGCAGAAAGGTGAGGATTGAAAATGAGCATTGTTCAGACACTCAAGAACGCTTTTTGCTACAGGGGGTCGGTTTCCATGGAGAATAATGAACACCTTTTAACTGGACTGTGCTTACTATATAGACTGACTGTTTGCCAGCCAAATGACAAAAAACTCTCAAACAGAAACTTTGAAGGGTATGAAACCATGCAGGGGCAGTTAAAACCTTCACACTTGCTTGTGTTGTGCTTGAAAAAACTACAAGCTACTCTACCATTAGAACTAGTACAGTCGACCTACCTTTTAAAAAAGAAAAATGTCAGCTACACTACAAGCACCAAGGCACCTGGTGTGGTCTAAGAAATAGTATGTAATCATGTTATTGAAGCTATTGATCAAGTCATTTTTTGGCACATTGTCAAAGCAGGAAAATATGGTTAATAGCCATGTTTTAAATGTGCTAAATATGGTTAATGGTGCACAATTTGGTCATTAACAAGAGTGATAACCTCAGTACTTGAGAGAGCTCTTATCACATTATAGTCCTCCACGTCTGCTGCGTTCTCTTAACTCTGGCCATTTGATAATACCTAGAATAACAAAATGTACTGCAGGTGGCAGATCTTTTTCTTATTTAGCACCCAAACTCTGGAACAATTTACCAAATACTGTTCGGGAGGCGG
>JAUCMU010000055.1:1118472-1141969 GCA_032275025.1 Enteromius treurensis | reverse complement strand
CGTTTCTGGGCATTTTTTCCCCTTACTTAAGCTACATACCTTCTATGTACATATCAGAGAACAATTTAAAATATTCTGTCAAATCATTCATGGCATAATAGGGGCACTTTAAATTACTAAATGTCTGTTAGTACATCGGGCAGACTGTTTTTGTGTCATGTCAGGTGAATGCCTCGGATACAGATGACGTGGTTAATTGCACAGCTGCGCCAACTTGAATTGTATTAACTGGGTTTCTAGCTTTATTACCAGCTTTCGTTCTAGCTAACGTTACATAAGGCACCTGCTGTGATGCAATGCTCTGTTGCATTTCTTTGTAATATTTATGGTTTCTATAGCCGTGGTATCATTATGATTGTATTAAGAAGAGTTGGATTAGTTCATACAGGAGGCCACTAAAGGCCTAGGATGGAAATGCACAGCCTGCCACTGTGTAAAACGGACTTATCATTTATATTTAAATACGAGTGAATAGCTTAAATAAATGTTTTAAATAGCTTTTATGTGAAATCTCAAAATATGTAACGTTCCATCATTGTTCATCTCAACGCATATTTACATAACAATGAAGCAACATAAAATTTAACAAGTGATCAAACTAAATGTTATTATATTTAAAATGATCAACTAAACTAAAACTAAGCTAAAACTGGCAAAGATCGTTAAAGATTAAAATTACAATTGGTTTTGAGAGCAGCACAGTGATCTTTAAATAGAGTCCTTTATTGTCAGCTATTGAATTTCATACTAAATATGTCTGACAACTACTGCTACAATGAATGACATTTTAGTGGGTGTCTTCTGCAAATGTGTAAAAAAAAAGACAATCATTATTATAAATAAATCAAACAGGAAACATCCTAATTAACAACAAATAACAACAACAGCTTTTTCATTGTTATTTAGAATAATGCATGCAATGAATATAATTCTTGAAAATAAAATACTGTTACTATGGCTTAAACTCTCATTTGCATTCCTAGGTGAATCCATTACAGCCCATTTTCTGATACCAATCCTGAGAAGCCACATCACATAAGCAAAAGACAGCTGACGTTAGCATTGAGCTGATAAAGTCTTTGATTTACACTTTTAACACGACAAAAGTTCAGCGTTGAAATATTCTCTTTTAAGCAGATTTTTCAGAGCGGTGAGGATCAAAGTGAGACGAGCTTCATGTTCATTGTAATTAGTGGAGCTCTCTGTCACCTGTGACTAATGAAACAGCCCTTAAAGGGGGGCAAATCACGGGACTAATTTCGTGGGCGGCCGACTATGACCCCATAACTGCTTCACTCGCTGCGAATTAAGAAGCAGATCCCATAAAACTAAGGTGTTCTTTTTGCCTGGGTGAAGTAATGTGAGGTGGTTTGTCTCTGTAATCGGAAATGTGACCTTTTGTGCCCTTCAGTGTTTTTCTCCTTTAGGTTTTGGACACGCATGCAACATTTAGCTATCATTCTCAAAGACAGACGCTCTAGAAGGTTTTCTTTAGCCTACTATTGTGAAAAGTAAGCTTTAGCATGCATTAATTATTAATACAACTTACTTAGGACCAAACTTTTATTTCAGACACTTTAATTAAAATGAAAATGTTTGATGCTTTAAATTTATATGAAATCCAGTTAACTTTAGAGTGCTTTTTAGCCCACAATAAAGGATAGCTCAACCAAAACTTCAAATTACCCCAAAATGTATTCACCCTCAAGCCATCCTAGGTGTTTGACTTTTAACTTTCAGATAAATACATATTAATAAAAGTCCTGGCTCTTCCAAGCTTTAAAATGGCGGTAAATAAGGGATGAGATTATGAAATACAAAAAAGTGCATCCATCCATCATCAAGTTCATTACAGTACAAGTTTTGGTCCTTTCAAGTTTTAAAAAGGCCACACATAGTAGAGGCTCAAACATCATTAACTCCCAACAACAACTGACTAGCTTTTATTAAAGTGTTCTAAACTTCTCCGTTTTCCACATAGAAGTGGCCGTGTTTTGCCAAAACATTCAGAGAATTTTTTTACATTAAAAAAAGGAGGAATTAATGGACAGATGATGTAGGACGAGTCAGAGTAAGTGGTGCACGCTTTCATCACATGTAAATGAGAAGATGAAGAGCCTCCTCGAGCAGAACAAACTAGGACAGTCTCAAAATTCATTCAAAGAGGGTCACTTACTTATGCAAGCCGCGCCGCGATAAAAGCTTCCACGGGAGGACCAGATGCATCAAAAGATGCGAGAAGATTTGATGTGTGGGGCTCAAGAGGCCAGAGGAACACGGAACGAGATTAACCTGAGATTAACCTGAAAAATAAATGGCTGTAAAAGTGTTTCGAGGCATGCTTATTATGTTATTTATGCTCTTACTCCATTTATTTATTTGTCTGCTTGCTTGTTTCTTTTTTTGTTTGCTACAAATACACAGCTCCCTGCTCCAAAGGAAGGAGATGTTTTTCTTAAGCTTTCAAAGACTTGCTCGGTTGCACACAGTACGTTACAGCAAGACTTACTGCTATTTGTGCATGTTAATTATTTGAGCTGACACCCCCCGGCAATAAGCCACTGCTAATATTAAGATCGGCCGGTGCTAATTCAAATTCAATTGCAGTTTTGTTCGTATTGCCTCTGAGCCAGAGGCCCTGGGCAAGCCATGACATGTGTCGACGTCAGTTTAATTAAAAAAATAATAAAATCAAGATGAACAACAGTGATGCTAATAAATTCAGTCTCATGGGGATAGGAATTTGAAGGTAGAAGATGATAGTTCTTGACCATAAAGTAGACTCTGCTCTCACGTTGCCTGTTTACCACATCCATTTTTACTGGAGCCCACTTTATGTCGAAGAGCGAGATATGATCCTCGTACTTTATTATATCTCTGAGGTACAAATTTCTGCATCTCTTATTCAAGCAACTGCAGGATTCGAATATCCTCCTATTCACAGGAGAGGGAAGCTTCACAAACAGCTCTACATTCTGCCGGCGGGCGAAGCCAGAAGCTGCTTTACAAACAGGCAGCATGTTTAATATTCATCGCTCTTGGGAAGCTCTGGGAAAAGATAAAGTGAAATGTCAAAGGGTAATGAATGCCCCGAACAGGACTACAAAGAGGTATGGAGACTCGGGGAGGTTTTGCATATACCTCCAACTTTATGGACTTTCTGTTTTGGTCATGATGAGGAAATAAATCCAAGAACGATCTAGCCTTGGGATGACGGATCAATGAAATGTTTCCATTTTACACATAAGGCTTGTGAAAGCAGTACAGGTGATCTGATCGCTGTATTTGGTGCTTTATCAAATGAATCAGGCCTATAATTCATCAATGGTGACCAGAGACTGAGTATTTCTCACCTTATGTCTTTACAATGTGTCTGAGAAAAGAAAACTAGCTTTTTTTCAGGTAACAAAGAGCAAAGGAGTCTCAAAAGTCTCGGGAAAACAGATTTCTTCAGGTCCCCTGGTCCTGAGTATTTTTTAACTTAATGGGGTCATTACTGTCTGTCTACACAGGCAATGATATCAGGTTCGTTGTGTTTTGAAACAAACTTCCCAGAACACCCTGAGAATGAGCAATATTAAGGATGATGCTTGCCTTATCAAAAGAATTATCTGGCAAAAACAGAAGCACCAAAACATAGTTCACTTGGAAAGACTTTAAAAACTACCGAGCAGGTCAGGAGAGGTCAATATCAGGCTTTTCTATGGATTATTTCTGTAGAGAATTCTAGTCATTATTTACTCGCCGTCATTTTAGAAAGGAAGAGAGTCAGTCAGGTTCAGAACAACACAAGGGTCAACGATGGTTTTAAACCGTAAAGTTTTTAAAGCTCTGTTTTGTTTTTAAGAGTAATGAAGGAAAACAAGTTTCAACTAATTGTCCAACAATCAACTAATCGCCTACTTTAGTGATTCTCAACATGGGGTACATATTTTATAGGCTTAACAAATATCATTCCTCCTACCTAAAAGCACCCCCTATCTGAAAAGATTTTGCTTCATTAAAACGATTACATTGAAATTAGAATTTAATTGGATTGCACTTGCAAATTTGTTATGTAATTCTCAAGAAAGTTTCCTTAATTATCCACAGAACCATTGCAACCTGTGAAAAACAAACAGGCTCGGGTGTCTCATTAAATTAAGATATTTGGTGAGTCTTTTTAATACATAGTCTTGTAGTTTTTTTCTTTTTTTTGAAGTGAATCAGTATAATAATGGCCCCTTGAGGGATCATCCTGAATAACATTAAGTCAAGAAATATCTTGAAAAATATCAGTTAAGAACACAGCATTTCAAGTTTGGTGTTGCTGATAAATATAATCAAATACAGTAAATTAGAAAAATGAATTTGTAATAATACTTACAGTGTTACTGTTTTTACCGTATTTTGTTCAAATAAATGCAGTCTAACTTTTGAACGGTTATGGTACACATTACTTATTTTTCTCAATATTATATTATATTATATTATATAAATGTTTTAGCAGATGTTCCCAGAAAGTGTGCTTTTTAATGCATCCATATATACTGCCAGGCTCACACAATTAACACTTATAAAGCCTTATGTCTGACTTGCAATGTCATGCCACATTCGGAACATCGTTTAGTATACCCAGAGCACCAGAAGAACTAACAGTGAGTCACTCTAGTGACAGGGTTTAACCAAGAAACCCTAAAGAGATAAAAGAGAAACAAATAAAACAAGAATCCTGGGATACAAAGAGTCAGGCAGCTCCGAACAGCGGAACGCAGAACAGAGATGAACTGAAGCATTCTGACCATGGAGGACACTGTTCTGTAGTCATCTTGGCAAATTGGTGCGTATGAATTCCTCTGTGAGTACATGCCTAACATGGTTGTAGGACAAAAGGTTTTTGTCTATATCTGTCCTTGTTAGGTCCAGCAGGAATGAATCCCCCTCTGTTTGTCTTAAATGGGCAATAACAACAATTTCTTAAGCTCTTCTGCACAGGTTAGAGTATTCCCCGGGTGAACTGAGAGACATGTGAATCAGGAGAGCAGAGGAGAGGAGAGGAGATTGAAAAGATTGAAGGAGTTGATGAGAGAATGAAGGAGGCAAGAAGAGATCGGAGGACATGAGAGGAGAAGAAACCGAAGGAGACAAAAAGACATCAAAAGAAAAGAGAAAAGAGACAAGAAGTGATCAATTGATCGGAAAAGAAGTGATCGATGAATAGGAAAAGAGAATGAAGCTAAAAAGAAGAGATCAAAGGCAAAGAGAAAAGATCGAAAGAGACGAGACGGGAAAAGAGATTGAAAGAGATCGGACAAAGCAAAAGGAAAGAGAGATAGCAGAGGAGAGGGTGATGGCAGTCGCATCAGAAGAGCGTGTGGCAGATTGTGAGGATTTAAGGATTTTAGAGGAAGGATTGCAAGCTGTGCGTGGGGATCTGTGAGGAGACTGAGACCAGATGGTTGTGATTCTGGCACAATTATCCCCCTCTATTGTTACTGATCTCCATCATTCTGTCTCTCCCCGCTCATCTCTGCCTCTGCCAACAGCCCTGAGTCACTTAATGGAAAAATCTTTAGGGTGACTTAAAATGTTAAAGGTAGAACTGCACGTGAGTGTGTGTGTGCGCACGCATGACCTTTAATCTACTGGTATTCAGTAGTGGAGAAACAACAAAGTGAACGTGTGAATGCGTTGCTCATTTACTGCACGTTTAAATACAAAACAGCGACGTTCAAAGCAAAACAGAGTAGGTCGCATAGGGAATTGAATGGATTGCAACATACTGCGATATTATTGGTTAATAATATTTTTCCCCACCCACACAGTCTTGATTACACAAGCAAAAATGCAATTTCACTGGTGGAAAAAGTTATTGCATTTCCATGAAACAATTCGCTACAAACAAGTTTATCTCGGGAATAAAGTGCACTGATGAATCATCATCAGTACAACCTGGGACTTTTATTAAAAACTAGATAGTGTCAGTTTTGATTTCATGTTGACATACAGAGCTCTCAGCAGAACGATGCAAGCATGAGCAGATGGCCGAGCGCAGACCCTGCGAAACCTGAGAGACACTGCGTTTCCTGTAAAAAAAGATTTTCTCAGCGTCGACATTTGTTGCTCATACATATCAAGAAATAAGGGCCCGATGTTAGTAGAAACAGCACCTCTGTGTCGCCTGCAGGCTCCGGTTTCTCTGTGGCCTCTCGTTACCGTCTCTAATGTCATCATCTACTTTTACAGCAGCCATCATCTGCTGTTATTTCTGTTTTTCAGGTAAAGCAGACATCATTTCAGTGTTTTCATTCGGAGAGTAACCTTCTAGCATCCAGTGCTGGCGTTCCCAAGAGCTTTGATGAAATATCACAATAACACATAACACAGGGGGCAACGGGATTATGGGACGTGTAAACAGGCGGTTTTCAAGTCAATGTAAAAATAGAGCATGACAGCGTGAAGGTTTTTTTCCTTCGTCAAATATAAGTTGTGCTCTTTGAAGTGCTCTGGTTGAGAGGAACCTGAGGCAGTTTATTGTAATTATTTAACACTTAGGCCCACCAGACTCAAGCCGACAATGTATTTTTCATTTTTCACCACAAATTGCGCCGCAGACTCGGTGGATAAAAAAAGACACAGAAAGACTCATTTATTTTAGTATCTTTTCTTTCCTTTTGTTACGGCTTAATTCAACATGTTTATTCTTCAAAGTCAAAGTAATTATTTGTTTTCGCATAGAATAAAAGCAAAGCGCGCTTTGGATTTTTGGTATCTGCCTCTTGGTGAACATTTGAGAACATTTACAGACTTAATAACATCAACCTTTTAGGGCAAATAAAGAAGTTTGGGTAGAACGTGGTAAAACGAGTAATATGAAAATATCCAGTGCACAGCATGAATTGTGTCTTCACAAGTCGACAAATTCTTATTCAAAATGTTTGTTGGCATGCAGCATCCTGCTTTCCCTCAGCCAGTTTTACACTTCACACTTTTGCTGACTCGCTTTCACGCCCCAGCAATCAAAGCCAAAGTTCAAAACAGCACATGTCCAGCATGTCTGACGCAGCTATAGGAATGACACGGCTTGTCTCGTCCAACTGGCCAGAAAACAGAGCCCCAGAGAAAAGGCGAGAGCTTTTGAGTGTTTTAGAGAAGCCTGTGCCAAGCAAACTGTGAGTCCTTGCGAAGGCCAAAACCTTCCAATCTACACCTGATCTGCAAAGACTGCTCATATGTGTGATAGGAAAATTCAGTCTTCTAGAAATAGCTCGAAATACACACAGTCAGTTACAGCTCTCAAATCTGATGCGATGAGCCACAGTTACGCACCTGAGATTTCTATGAGTACAGCGTTTGATACAAATTATTAAAAGCATTCAACGCATGGCCTTGAGTGGCTTATTGCTTTAGTTAAAACTAAAATAGCTAACACGTCTTGTGCTGTGCTGGGTGGGTGCTAAGGCAAAGTACCTTCTCCTTCTTTCTGACATAATTATCACAAACTCAACATATGTATGTCCTTATAAGTCATTTGGTAGGAAACTGTCAAGAATTACAAGAAGATAACAGTGAATGCTAAAAGACTTAAGGCAATCCTGTGTCATAAAGCACTAAAGTAAAGTTAACCGCTGGGGTTTGCCCTGTAGCATTAAGAGCTCTGGGGAAATCTCAGTGAATTTGACAGCTCAACAATCCCCTCCTCTCTCATCTTACACAGTGCATTTACAGGCACAATCTTTCACCGATTCTACTTATTGAGCCCGGTAACGTATAAGGTCATGTAAACTCCTTAAACTATGTTCTTTTATTGATTAAACGTTATAAAAGAGTTATTAGCTGAATATCCATAGTCCAATCCAAAGAGTGATGACTCTCATGAGCCGGTTCTTCTCAGTGAATAAAAAAAGTATTCGCAGCTTTCACATGTAAGAAAAATTGACATTGTAACTGAAATACAGCCAAATGAATCATGAGCACATGACAAACAAATCAGGATGTTATGAAGCAGAATCAAATTAAATCTAGGAAACCTGAAACAATAATCAAATGTCAAAATGAGATAAAACGATTTCGAATGTAGGTTTTCTGGGACTGTCAGGATTTTTAATTAGTTATTTGTCAGCAGGATGTCAAATAAAAAGGAAAACCAACCTCTATAAGGCCAGATATATTTTCGTAGCAATAAGAATAAAGGTGCAATTACATACAGTATACTAGTGTTTCACGAATTTTCATGATTTTCACGATTTTTTTTTAAACAGTTCAGTTCCACCCCTGATGAAACACACCTATTTATCAACCTCTCCTTAATATCTTTATTAGTTGGTTCATAGGACCGGTGTGTATAATGTACATAAAACGCACTAAATGTACAGTCTACTTCACTGCAGTTCTGCAATTCAAATTCTTCTGTATAGTTAGGAAGTCAAAGCGTGACATATTGATCTATTGGTCACATGCGATACAAATCAGAGAACAACAGACAAATCCACGACAAAATTAGCATGGTATTTTTTGGTTCTCCACATTCGCATAGTATGTATCAATGCAAGCCAACAAAATAAAAAGCGTAGTGTGACCTGCCTATAAAACTTTCCTTCGCTGTCAAAAAAACCATGGCCTGGTGGTTCAAATCTGGACCACATCATCTTCTGACCCTGTTCCCGATTACACTTCTCTCTTCACTCCACTGAATCAATGAAAGTGTAGGAAAAAAATACAACTGAAAAGAAAACTAACCCATTAATCCAACCCTACTATTTCAAAAGCACATCAGGAATGTGTGAGCGTTTGTGTGGTGAAGAGAAACTGTGTGGCTAATGACCATCCTGCCCTGTAATTCAGCGATGGAGACATTCTCTCTGGCCATCGAGAGGGAGGAGTTCAGGGCAGATGGGTTAAAGAAAGAGCAGTAGCACCGCATGTACGGAGTCAATGCTTCATCCCAGTGCTCCTCTTCAATCTGCCAAACATACAGTAAGTCAATGGGCAGCACGGCCCCGTGAGGACAGATTAGAAAAGTACGAATAGCGAGGAAGGGGTAATGTGTGTGAGACAGTCTCTGTGCTTTGTGCGTCTTGCAGAGGAAGAGATTTTCTAATCATCTAGTACTAGAAGTCCTGAATGACGTGTGATTCTCAAAGACATTTGTCTGTCAATGATTTCAAACCAAGCATATGTCTGAACCTTTCTGTCACGTCAAATTGCCTCACATTTAAATGTCTTGACAGGTTCTGTAATTCCAGTGAGGCTATCTGTTGTAAGTCGACAGCACTGCCCAGTGGTCAAAAGCCCGAGTGTGAGGGAGAGTTTGACAACTTGAGCTTTAACTATATATGTTTTTTGTTTTTTTTATAAAGCATTTTTTCCATCGTAATGCACAGTTTTCCCAGTCAACACATGGACGGATGCTTTCTTCTCACATCAGCTCTCTTAGCCACGGAAGATGTTTTCCCTTCAGCTTGACCCGTGACAACTGACAAGCTAAATTAAATGTTGTCTCCACTCTTTTTCGCACCTATGCCAACATTCATACTCTTTCACGCCCCTAAAAGCCAGGAGTAAGTGTGCGAGCACACACTCACCGGTCCCTGGTGTCCTCTTGCTATCTGGCATTAAAGACCCATCACAGCAGCATGTCATATCTCCTTGTTTGCCCTCTGCAGAAGCTGTAACTCTATCACCGGCTTCTGTCTCTTGAACCCTCTGGACACTAGCGGTATTAAAACGACAGAGATCTTCTGAGGGACCCTGGGTTTGTCCTACTTACATCACAGGCAACTGGAGGAAACCTCACTGCGGTCCAAAACAACCTTGCCATGGGCTCGAGTCCCATGCATCTGCCTCAGAGACTAAGCTGTGACCTTCTCATTTCAGTTCTGGACCACGTTTTTATGTTTGTAAAAAAGGAACAGATGAAAACCCCCATAGGAAAGTGAAGTTACAACAGAGATCTTTTTAATAAAATCTCAACTGCTTCTCCTAGATTGAAATGGAAGCCGATTCAACCATTAATACTTTACCCTATAGATATTTAAATGCATAATTTATTCCCTTTCATGTCATTTCAAATGCGCATTATGGAACACAAAAGGATATATTGTTTGGATCAAGATAACAGTCACTAGATAATGACAAAATATTGGCTGAGTATAGTGAGGTTTCTCACTATTTTTCTTGCCTTTTTTCAGAAATTCAAAAGAGACGTCAGAATGTCAGAAACTGTTGAAATATGCAAAGATGGCAAAAACATACAGGTAATAAATGTCAGATTTTAATAAAAACTGAAACATTCCCTACCAATTTTTGTTCCAAGGCTAGATTATCTAAATTATGCTATCTGCATTAATTCTTGCTTATAATTCTGTAGATACAAGCTGTGTCCCAATTCCAAGGCTGCATTTTTAGAAGAGTGGAGACTTCAAAGGTCGTGCCTTTGAAGGCCGCAAAGGTTGGACCTAGCATTATTAAATAGGATGGTCTCCATTAACTGCTACAGCTCTTTGATATATATTTGTATTCCTGATATTCAAGTAAATTGAAACCCAACACTTAAAAACAGCAACCATACAATAAATCTCAGGATTGTCTGGTTCACAAAGTATTCATCAGTTGTATTCTTAGTTGCCTGGGAAACAAAAGAAGCCTTTCAAAGCTGCATTGGAAAAAGGAGAATTCAAATTGGAACTCACTTCATGCAACGGTGATGCAATCCGTCTTTGAATGCAGCCTCTGAACTGGGACAAAGCAATAATCAGCAAGAAGGCTCCGCCCACCAATTTATATCGCTACTCTAAACCCAAAAGCAGATTGGCCTAAAAGAATATTTATTTTAATTCAAAATATGGCTTTAAATGAACTATAATTGAAACCTAGGCACATATGCAGACATGAACAGTAATGTCAATGGAATTACTGAAGATGTAAAAAAAAGCAAGATGAAAAAAATCGTCTTTGGTCAATCCAATGTCTTTTTTGGAAGAAAGTTCTAAGATCTGACTGTTACAGTGTGCTTTTTATTGTACTTAGAAAGAAAAATGAGATTCCTCATAATGACTCCTCTAAAAAATAAAAGAGCTATAAAAGAGCAGCCTTTGAGAAATGAAAACTTCCACTGAGCCTAACAGAATACTTAAACTCCTTAAAGACTGTGTGCACCTCAAAAGAATTATTTTTTTCTGTGACAATGGAGCATAATAATGAGTGATAGAAGACGAGAGAAGGTGTAAATCTTAATACGCTCAGCAAGAAACGTGTTTCTGTGTTTCTCAGCTCAATGTGACACCAGGAGTGACGGCAGATATATGATAATGTCTTCACAGAGAGAAGATGCATGAAATGAAAGTCCAAAGCTGTGAACGATATTCTAATGGACTCTCGGGGTTTTATTTGTTGTTCAGAATCTTTTCACACCTTTTGTCTCATTTAAAGGAAACATGCAAGTACAGAAAACCATCAGTCTTGTCTCCCTCTTTTCCCCTCTGCTGTCGTTTTTACCTCCCAGATGATAATTTGCACCAGAGTCCCATTAGGGGTGTTTGAACACAGCAGTCCATCTTTGCTATTTACCAAACCTGCTTCCATCATCTAACGCACAGCAGAGGCTGGAGCTGGACCATTAACACGAGGACGGGGAACCCCAAGGGCCAGAAACAGGACCACATGCCTGGTACAACCACCAGCTCAGCAATACGCACCATATAGCCGACCTACAAATGAATTCAGAGAGAGCACATTTATGGGCTGCAAGCAATCAGGAGCTGCAGGGATTCAGGAGAATGCGGCACCAAGGTAAAACACCTTCCACGAAAGTTTTCCAGCCAGAAAAGACTTCCGATTAGCCATGGTGTGTCCGTCCGAAATGCTCTTCTACCTGCAAAATGCACTTCGGGATGGTCGTGCTTCAAAGCCAGAGATGATTTAGCTGAACTCCCAACCTTCGCACTGATGCATGTCCCTGAAAAGGAGCTTTGCGGATGCTCCCAAAAACTGCTAGGGCTGTAGAAACGACAATAAATGAAAAAAATAGCATATACAGATATATAGAGCATTGCCTCTGATTTAGAAAGTGGTAAGTGCTGGAAGGCCACCTACATTAGTCACATCCTCCGGGACCTTGATCTTTAATAAGTGTAGATGGTGTCACATCATTTCGTACGCTTAGAGCATTAGACGGCGTTCATGTGAGGACCTGTGACGGAGAGCCTATTAATTATGTATTTATGCTTTATCAGTGCCTATGGGACCAACCTGGCTCTCTAGTTTTGTTTTCTAAAATGTTTATTTGTGCAAAAGCATTTAAGTTGTCTGAAAACGGCTCTCTTTTGTTCTCCTCTATAATAAATTCATACCTTAAATTGAAGATAAACAACCACATACAGTCAAGGCTCATGATAGTGAATTCAGGGTAATGTATCATTTCATGCAGATTTTCTGCCGAGACCCTCCGAGACGCACAATAATTCATAGCAAAGTGCATTTTATTCCTTTTTTTGTTGTTGTTGTTGGAAATCGGTGATGCAAGTATAAGCATTCGAAGTTAGAGCATATTCCTCTCCCAGTCCTTTGGAGAAATAGCTTCAGCAGAGGAGTTAGAGAAGGTTTTAGCAGCCTGAAGGGAAATATTACGGCAGCATGAAAACACAAGCACCATTCTGTTCTATATGAACCTCTGAAGAAATAATTTTCTTTCCATTTAGCAGAGGTCAGCTGGACTCTGTGGTTGTCAATAAATATCGATGCTTCAAAATTACCACTGCACTCTTCGGTTCTCTGTCGTCTTTGTTGTTTCTGCTGAATAACTATCGATACATGTAAAGTTGAGTTATTGTTAATGTTCTCCCTGGAAAAAATATGTTATCAAAATGCTGCAGACGCCTTTTGTCTCACAAAAGAATCAAACTCTGCCTGTCAAAGTTGAGGTGTGCCTGTCGACTCCTTCTCAACCCCGTTTCATCTTTCTCCAGCAATCTAAGGGAAAAAAAGCTGCTTTCAAACAGGAAATGGAGCTTTCAGTCCTGAAAAGCTGTCAGGCAAGAACACATAGTCGCACCTTTAGTTCAGTCTCACCTGCTTTGCTGAACCTCAAGCGATGTCATTCGACAGATGCATCAATTTCAAAGCGCACTTAAGGCGGGGTTCAGCCTAGTGGCTACTTTTAAAAACTCTGCTCTCTAGATCTGGCTGTGTGCTATCTGATCTGACTTCATGGCTTTTATAAGATTACTGCCCAGCCGTTCTTCATTACAGACCATTATCAGTATTGATAAGGTGAAAATAAACTGCACTTAGCTCAGATTTTCTGTTTATCAGCCCATACTCGGCTCAAACCGCAGAGGACTGACAGGATCTTAACAGAATCTTGCTTTGGCTCCAGCGTCCTACATCGCTTCATTCCTTCGCAGGATCTATCTGATATTAAAAGAAGCTGCTTTCGTGTTTTTTGGCTCACTCGAAACAGGAGGAGTCAGTTCACTCAAGCTGCACCATTTAGCTTTGGTCGGTGGCCAAGCGGGTGTGCCGGACGGATGCGTCTGCGCATCGTGTGTGATTTTCTGCGGATGTTTCAGAGCTGCTGATTGAATAAGAGTTCTCCTTTATTAAATCATGGCACCACAGCAATTGAGGCAGCCATTCAAAACGGCTCTTCTTAATGTACAGATGGCCTCGTTTGCTGTGCTGAAAAAAAGGCACGGCTGTACTGCGCTTAACAGAAGTTGCTCGGTTGTTCTGAGGCAGTCTAGGGGTTTAGACACAAGTCAAAGACAAACACTCAGACAGTCTCGGACAACTTTTTTGGATTTCTGAGTGAAGGAATGATTCAATTTCAAGATTTAATAAAAGCACGGTCTCAAAGGCTTTGCCAGATGCATCTTTATCTTACTTGATTTCGCAAGATAGAACGCCAGGGAACCCGTCTGCTGAAACATCTAAGGTTCATACAAGTCTCCTACAAACAATTACGTCTATTTCAAGACTTGCCACAAGGCTTCCTTGATTTCAGACTAGCGGGAAATAACTTATTGTTAGTGAAACAATTCACATGCTTTACCAAGATTGGACCACTGCAGACGTCACCACACACAAGATAAGGAGGTTCCGCCAGGCGCTCGAGCCTCCAGAGAGTAAACTTGGGTGTTGGGCCTTTTTTCAAGAAGAACATTATTAGAGGTTCTTTATAGGAAATGCTTTAAGGCTTTCAAATCGGTATCAAACAAAGAGAGACAACACAGACGCATGCTGAGAACAATTATTATAAGCTCCCGTGGCGACTACTTGCAGTTCCCATCAAAAGATGCCATCAAAGCATTCGGTTTACTAGCACAAAATAATAAAGAAGTATTAACCGTGCCTCACGGGGTTCAGATCACACAACACTCCAGACAGAAGCCTTCCTCTGCAGCAAAGCATCCTGTGTTGTGAAATTGGTCACTCTGAAGCGCACCGTCAGCCTCTTATCGGAAATGTGACCACAAAGCAATCCAGGGATTTGGAAGGTGAAGATACAACGGCGGCTGTTAAGGATGCATTGTTACCCCAGAAAAACATGCACAGAATTATCTAAAGGTAAGAGGACAGTAACCCCGCCTTCAATCGCTGTTGTGTAGTCAAAAGATTGATTTGCATTTAAATAAGCCAGGCTTATGCTTGTATTGTGGCACTCATCCGTGCTGCGGTAAACAGGCTCGCTATGTAATGCCACCAGACTCCAAGCTCCAAACCTGTCAATCCGGGTGTGCGATTGTCCGCGGCACAAACTTCCTGCAGACACAGAAACCCTTATCAGATCAAGCGCTTCACATTCAACAACATAAATCCCGAGTGGGTTCACCAGGCCTACTTAAGTCTATCTCTCAGAGTCTGTCAAGACGACAACCAAACAACTGCTTGCAATTCGACGCAAATATGTGGCAGCGTCACTTTGATTCATAGCTGCAATATAGCACGGGAATAAAATGATGCTGATGTTTTTTTAAACTACCCCCTTCAGCAAATTAGAGAGAGAAATAAATGATCAAATGATTGATTGTGCAGAGTGAGGAAAAATAAGCTCGTATACACACAGACGAACTGCCACCCACACACACAGCAGGGACCCTCACACACTCACACACGGGGTTGCTCATATACAAACATGTCAAGAAATGACTTTGTTATTACCTGCTTAGATCCCATTAGGCCCGTCAGTGCTTCAGTGTGGGTGAGGAGGAAGAAACTTTGATGGAAAGTGTTAAGTGACATTTAAAAAAACCTGACGGCCTTCAAGCTTTAATGTGATCTAATTAACCTGGAGACAAGTAGAGCAGCGCGTCTACACTCCCAACTGTCAATTTGCGAGATGCACGGTGGCCAGGAACACTGATAAAATGTAAAAGTCTGAGTAACAAATAGCCTTTTTGCTTTTGTTTTACGAGTGCCGTCCATGCATCTCGGGCGGCATCTGTGGAAACGCTCTCGGAATGATGGGAAAATAACACAGAGCTCTTTCTATCTCTGCCGTCTCTCTGAGTTGTGATTTTCTCTTCACTTATTTATGGGCTAATTCATCTCTGTCTGCCTCAAATCAAATTACATAAAAAACAAATAGAGGAGAGAGCACATAGAGGCTGACCCCCATCCGCATGGGCCAAGTCCAAGTCGGGAACGCACTCCGCCTCATTCCCGGGCTGACCCGGCCCGAGTCGAGCCATCACGCTCAACCGGACAGCAAGAGGGATGAGACCAGCTGGGAGAAAATTGGTGTTTACCTGGGTGCTTCACAGAGCAGATTACACTTAAATACCACATTGCAGGCTGAAGCCTAAATGCAGCTTTGAGGCAGTGGAGAGTTCACAGATGTGTGAAATAAAAGAAAGAGGTGGGAGAAAATTTAAGCTTCAACCAACTGAAAGAGATATAAAGCCTTGCATCTGTAATTCCTGGCCAAGCTGTCCTTGGAAAGCACAGATGAACCCTACAATACAGCTTCATGAACATCAATGGAGGCGTTCGGGATCTTCAGCATGAATAAAATGCATACAAGTCCTTTAGAGATGATCTTATTATTCCTTCTGTGTACAGGATGTGACAATAAGAAGTGCCCGGTGACCCGAGGTCAGCATCAAAGATGTTCAGGACAGCTGACAGAATTCACATGGTTTTAAGTCTTGCCAAATGAAAATGTTCAAGAGAACTGAAGCGAGCTTAATTTAGTTCTCACACGCCGTCTGTGCCGTTTTCTGTGCTCACACCCAAATCATGTACATAAAGCCACCTTTCAAACGGCGCATGGGTACCAAATTGAGTTCTGTTTCGCTTTTTATCGCAATAGATAAATAAACATAAAATGATGTCAAAATGTCCACCCTGGTTAGTATTCTCTTACACAGTCAGTTATGAATAGGGCTGCACGATATTTTGCATGTAATAGTCAAGTGCATATCATTAGTGAAGCGGTTCTTTGATTAACGGTAAATCTCCATCACCTGTTTTCAAATAGAGCAGAATTTAATACTTTGCTTACATTTAATAATTTGCTCTTGTTTTATTAATGACTGTTAACTTGTCTTGAATAATGTTTGAACTTTAAGCTAATAGCTTTTGCTGTGTTACCAAAACTGGAACTGAGAATTGTGAATTTTTATTTGGATCTATAATTTGCTAGGTTGTGTCAAAAACTACAATGTCTTTTTGGCTGGACAAGACATACAAATCTGAACCACTAGGCCAACAGAGAAGTGTGAGGTTTATTTACCAATATCTACAATTTTGGTGTTTTAACATCCTTATTTATTAAAACACAAGGTTACATGGATCAAAAAATTAAGTGAACAATCACTTTCTCTTCCTCCAAAGACAATTTTGGCAGGGCAAGTAAACAATATGAAAAAGTCTGAAGGCGTTAAGCCCTCATGAACTAGTATAATCGAGGCAAAAAAAGCATAAAATATACATAAAGGCACTCAGTTTCCAGTATTATCAGAGTGCCACAGCTGTAAAAATCTAGCCTACATAATACAACCCAAGCCAAGCTGCTTACAGACAAAAGGCCAAGGTAGCTTGTCAAACAACAGCCGAGATGCCCCCACAGTCCATGTTTTATGAAAGACAAGCTCTGATTACAATATAATTGTTAGCAAGCGTTGACAGCATCTTGTATGGCAGCATGTGGGCTGCACAAAACCATGCAGCGCTCCACTGCCCCCACGGCTGCAAGCCACTGCTGACAATGCTTGATGGGGTTTATGACACTTAAAGAGGAAACACGATGCCTTCTGCAGCAATCAGGAAGTTGTGAAGTGCGGTGGGCGGGATCTGGAAAATTCAATATTTGCTTAGTTCAACATGCTGCGACTCTCTGTGACGGAGTTAAAACTAAAACATTTTTTTTTTTTAAGTTGCACTTATTTTGGCGACCGCTCTCGAGTCTCTTCGAGATGGTCTGCCCGAGGGCTGTTTCACGGGGTCCTTGGCTGCTCCTTGTTCGGTGAGAGCTATAAGTGGAGTCTGGGCCAAGCGTGAATGAGATTGTCCCTGTCGCTGCAGGGGAAAGATCTGCCGCTCCCCCTCACTGCTGGGGAGGCAGCGGGGCCGCAGAGCAGATAAAGGGATCACATGACGGGTGTCAGATCGCATCGACTTTTCCTCTCCTTCTGTTTCCCCGGCCACAGCACCATGATTCAATTGTCAAGAGACGCTAAATAAACCCGGCGTTCATTTGTAACACAAGAGTTGGCCATGGTTAACAAAGTGTCCCCAGGGACTGGTACAAACACAAGTCTCACCTGATAGCATCTCGGCTGACCAGAAGAACAGCTTCTCTGACGTTGAGTATAAATAACCGTTACTCAGAGTAATCTGTCGCGCAGATGGTTGGAAGACGGTGTCCACGAGATGTTTCTCGGTTTGCTGAGGTGCTGTCAGGTAACACAAAGTTGACGGGAGCAGAAGGGGGGCTGAAGCATATCATCAGTGTGTAAACTCCAAGTTCTGAGCCAATGAAGTGCAACACTGTACGCATATGGCGTAAACACAACTCTGCAGCAGAATCCTGTCAGTGCGTCCTCTCAGGTCATAAAAAATGATTTTCAGACTGATGGCAAAGCACTCCCTCTCAAGCCTCACATGAAGGGGGTACAAAAAAAGAAAAGAAAAAAGAAACAGCCCTTCGAGGCTTAACAACTAGGCACACAGACTCATAAAAAGCAGTAATAAACCAGAAAGCCTCTTGAGATTTGATGTTCATTCGCTCGAGGGAGCTATACCGGGGGCTTTATTGCCAGTTTCAGATTCAAATGAGGAGTTTGGCCCATGCTGGACCTTAAATGTAAGCATTCAGGGGTTCGTCTGTGGGTTATTTCAAGCTCACACAATCAAACAACACAGAATCTCAAATGAGGGCTGAAGGGAGCAGAAGTCATAGCACTTTAAATGAAAACGAGTGTCGGGCTGTGATCTCTGCTGTTGTATTAAACCACCAAGGAAGGTGGAAATGGTTAAGCATGGATTCTAACCTCAACAAACACTCAAACATTCATACGTCCTACACATCTCACAGAAGATATTTCAAAACTGAATAGTGTAGCTTACAGTGAGCGATTTATACTTTGACTTTTGGGGGACAAAATTTCCATTGCAATAATTTATGCATAAATGATACATTTTTACTATCCTATTTTATTTATTTGTTTATTTTTTGCTCAGCCAATTTCTGTCTGTGAACATTTATTTAATAATACGGTAAAAAAAATAATAATAATTTGCCCACTTTTTTGTATAACGTGGAAATGAAAAACCATGTGAAAACTTATGTGCAGAAAAGTTACGTTCTTTGAAGACCTCGACTTTTTGCTGACTTCATTTTGAAGGGTGCATGTCTTAATCAGGGAGGTCGGAACCCCACATTCGCATGCTGCTAATGTATGTCTAATTAACTAAGCATTTCTAAATCAAGTCACAATGATCATGAAACACAAAGAAAAGTTGCAAAGATGACTACACTGATTAAAACAGTTATCATGTGGCTGCCATGTCCGCAACCGATGCGCGCGAACCATTACAGCACAGACCTAAAATAAAACTAAAGTGAACCACCACAACAAATACCATATCATGCGAAATACACACAGGTAACACAGCAAACCATTAGTAAATATATAGGTTTCAGTAAACGACAGCCGGATATCATGTGGACAGGCACTCTGCGCACTTTTTTTCCCTACGTCTAGGTACCTGACAGGTGAATATGATGCGTAACGTTAGAGCATTTGTAAAAACTCCGTTCACATACCGAACCCGAGCAGCCCGGAGACCAGCAGGAGCAGCACACCGGAACGCATCGCTGGAGTCGGTGAGGATCTCTTCAGTGCGGTGATTACTGAGGCAGTGATGCGCGCTCACTGCGGTCCTTCAAAGTTATGAGCGCTGATTTCTTCCGAACGGTCGATCTGTTCTTTATGGAGGTTTTGTCCTGCTCCTTTTCTGCGCTCTTTCTTCTTGCTTGGACTGATATTAGTGCTTAAATGCAGCCTACAGGCGCTGTTCTGGTGCGCTGTCTCGAACCCGTTGCGCGTTCTCTCACTCCGCCGCTCAGAGCGCATCAGTGTCCGGCTCACTCACAGTTAGCTCCATACTCTCTGACTCTCTCCTTCAGTCAGTGGAGGATGAGGCAGCCGTGGAGAGGAGAGCGCTGAACGGCTTTGCTCCTCCTTCCCCCGTCTCCTCCTCCTCCCAGCTCCTCGCAGAGTGTCACAAGTAAGCGCCACACAATATTAATTAACGGATTGAACTATCACAATTTTCATCTTAGAAAAGACAGCTGGATAGGTTGTGAACACCGTCGTCAAAGCGAAGCCACAAACATGAAGCACGTTCTGAGTTGTTGTTTTGTTGTGGGTTTCAGGGATGGGATTTTAAATCATATAACGGCAAAAATGTAAGTATTAATAGTCGGGTTACAAACAGGAAAACTCGTAACGCAAACAAATAAACATCTTCCTCCAGCAGTGTCTTACCCGTTACGGCCGTTGATATTTAAATTGTCCTCGTGAGACCCGCGCATTCAACCTTGCTGAGTTTAAAAAAAAAAAAATGAATAAATAACATCTTTATTACACCAAAATGGATAGATAATAAAGCACATTCCATTTTTCACTCAGTTCCAATGAAAATGAAAAGCTGCAAAACAAAGAACTGAAAAATAAGCTATTAACCAAACATTTGTCCTACTTTAGGCTATGGTGTATATAGCTGGTTTGTTAAAATAACAACCCCTGAATAAAAACTAGTAGGTCTAACTCAACCCCATAGCAGCTTGAAAACTTTTGGCCAACAATTGAAATCGTCAGGACTTCCATAAAAAGCTTCCATACATGTCTTGACAATTTAAATCCCTGTCAGAGTTCAATAAAGCACAGGCTAGAGAAAAAGTCTTTTTCTTATTTCAGTTTTTATGGTGACAGCTGCAAATTCTCTTGCAGAATGATATGACAGAACATGTGTTAGCTATCGATTGTATACAAATACAATACATTGCCCAGAGGCATTTTGTATTTCTCACAAACATACTGGATTCATCTTTTCTTTTTGAAATCAAAGCAGCTGACTGACAGAATGTAGGTTGCGCTACCTACCTCCTGTCAGGACATATCAGTAAAACTCACAGAAACCAACGCCACAAACTCATGTCTTCTCACAGTTCTACCGACTACTCATTATAGTTGTGCTACTTTTCTTTCTATATATTTTACTGGTTCACTTTCCTATATAGGTCTCCTTCTATCTTTTTTTTTTTTTTTTTTGAGTCTCTAAAACTTTTTGGTTTCCAAGACTCAGACTCCATCCTATAACGATTGATGATAGAAGCAATGCTTTCACTTGTTTTCTTGGCCTTGCTTGGTCTTTTCATGAAGTTACACCCAACCCGTTTGCACACTGCTGTTAAATAAACACTTCTGGACTGGTCTAATGGTCATCTGAAGCTCAATTAACAGCTTCTCCTAAGCGGTTTTATTAAATTAACATGCTGCATATTTGAGTCAAGGCACAACTTGAATAGCTTAATATATAGGCTGGTCCTTCCCTAATGCTAACGCTACCCTAACTGTATTTAATGCACTTATAAAAACTACATTACACTGAGATCATTTTAAAGCAATAACAATTTGGTCAGGTATATTTTACATATATGGGTCTCGCTTGCACACCAAAACCAAATTCACACTCCAGACATAATTTGTGCCAAAGGTCCCCAATCTGACTTTTCTTTGAATGAATGATTTCCTGTCAGAGACAAACTCATCTTTTTTCTTGCTTCATTTATTTGCTGTCATTCTGTAGAAACTGTGGTGCATTAGACGTCTGTTGTGACAGACTGTATGTAACTACATATTTACCTCTTACTGTGTCTAAATCTCAGTTTAATAACCATGTCATCATGACATACTACGTTTGTTATGGCTTTACCCTTACTGAATATGTCATCATTTTTGCAACATAATGTACAAGCTAATGAAGTTCTGTATATCGCATTATCATAACATAGCACGTAAGATCTTTCTTACTCATAGTCTATTCTTATTTAGTACTTTAATAGCTACAAAAATACATACAGTATTCATAAGACCTACATGTTTTCATAGCTTCATCAACAGTATTCAAAAAGATCACCATTAAGGTAAGCAGAACATGAAACTAATTTCACACCAGTACTTTCGTAATCTGACATATTTATATTTGAAACAAGACAAGATGAGAAAAACTGTAAAGAGTGGGATATAATTTTGTCCATAGAAAAGGTACTATATCGTAAAAAGTGAAGTGAGGAGTTGATTTAAGAATCTTTAGACACTGGAAAAGAGAGTTTGTTTGATGAATGTTAAAGTAATGAGAATCTAGGAAGTTGTTTTCAAACTTAAAATTCTTTAGATTTACATTTAGAAAACCTACTGCCGTATTATTTGACTTAAATGTTATTCCTTAAATTCTCTTTAATTGGTCTTAAAAAGGTCTCAAAAAAGTCTTACACTTCTCGTAAAATCTGCAGAAACTCACATTTTATAATTTAACATGACATCCTCTCTCAACATCACAACAGAAGACCTACTGTACGGATGCCTGAACTTCAACCTCAGCTTTTTCATTCGTATTTTTAGACATCAGTCACTCTTATTTTCAATTACCAAGTGACTCTATGAATAGAAACCAATCAAACGTACTCATTTCAGTTGCAAAATTTCTTTGAAACTTCTTTTGAATTAGCAGGCCTTCAGTGTCAAGTGCAAATTTTTCAGATATGCAGAAGGAAACGTTTCATCGCAGTCAGGCAAACTGGGCTTTTGTACATCATATAATTTTCTGTCTAAAAGAAACAAGATAGCGAATGTGAAATATGAGGCTTCAGCAAGTGTTTCTAAAAATCATTAAACACCTTTGACTCATGTTTAGGTCGCTTGGCAGAAGACTATAAATGTTCTTTCTGTGCCATCTGACACTGGAAATGCATCACTTGGACGTGACATGGAACAGCTGCCTAAAAATTATGCATAAAACATTAAAAGCGGTTGATAAAAGTTTCAAGAACTTATTCATAGCTTTAGTTTTAGTTAGTGTGGCCAAAACTGGTCTGCATTAGCATCTAAACCTGCTATATTCCACCATAAAATAGACCTTTCCACAGAGGGTGACAGATAGTGATTGTGTATAACTCTATTTCAGAACTATGGCCCAACATTATATTGAATAATTTAACAGATTATGAATATAGTTTTATTCTCCAATGGCTCATGTACTTTACTCGTCTCATTTTTCTGTGTTTCATTTATTTATCTTCAGTTCGATATTCATAAATATGTATTTGAATTGCCACAGTGTACGCATGGAACAATATCAAACAAATGTTCATCAGTCAGAGAAATTTTAATCTTCAGAGTCTGTATTTATGGGTCCTGAAATCCTGGAAATCGATGAATAAGTTACTTAGGTCTCAATCGGGTATTCCGGGCAGATTGTACGAAGAGAGAAACCATGAAAAAGTTGATAGTTTCAGGTCAAAGTGCCACAAATGCCGAAGAAGTTCATATTTTCCTGTTAGTCGTGTTTGCATGCAGATTCAATTATGTAAACAGCTCGTAGGCTTACCTCTATAAAACTACGAAAGCATAATTTATGTAAGCAGAGGTTTTGGGAGGTTGCAGTGCCAAGTGCTTGTGAATGATAATCAGCTGGTTTTATGGTTCATTTAGATCCCAGTGGAATATGTGTGGCCAGATCCACCACACAGCGAGAATCATCCACACAAAGAATGCACTTCTGTATGATGCAGACTATTACTAGCGGCTGTCAATAGAATATGTTCATTTTATGAAATTAATAAAGCATGAATAACTACAAATCTGAGCCCTTCCACAATTTACTCTGTAAAAAATGGCCGTAAATTTAACTGTAAAAAACAGTGAAAATGCTATGGTAAAAACCTGTTAAATGGTTAATGGTAAATTCCTGTTAAATTAACAGGGAAACACCGTAAACTGACATTCCCAGA
>JAUCMU010000055.1:1095811-1109089 GCA_032275025.1 Enteromius treurensis | reverse complement strand
ATGGCTTGATTTCAGAAGGGGCAACTTATTTTTATTAAATTAAAAGAAAACTACCTGTGGATCTTTATAATTGTAGGATGGTTGTGTACACACACTCCCGACACACATTTCAGTCCAAACAGCTTGAAAAAGTGCATGTACCACCGTATAACCCCTTTAAGAGTTTTAAAGCTAGAGTTTGGATCTAGCCTATGACTGGTTAGTAAAAAAAAATGCTGTTGCAAAACCAATAAAGACTGTTAATGCAGGAACATATCCTATTTGGCTAAATCACATTGTGTGCAAACTGCATCAGTGCACAGTGGACAGAAAGAAACATGGTTTTCAGAGGAAGACGCGCGACAATGCATGAAATGGACTGTGCTAGAGATGAATCAAATAAAGAAACAAATGAACTGATGTGGTATCTGGAGTTTATGGGTAAATTTATGAGCCATGCAGTTCCACCGTTTGAATTTTTTATTAGTTTTGCCCAGGCATTTATTTTTATTAGTTTTGCCCAGGCTTAAGCTCTCATGTCAGTTTGAATAGAACACAGTGCATACATAAAATCTCAAAAGACCGCCAAAACTAGCCTCAGCAAAAACATATTTCTCTTTTCTCATTCACAAATTGCTTCTTATTTTTACAATAAAATCATAATTGGTAATGAATCACGCTTACATTTTTGCCTGTGCCTGAAGCATAAATACAGCTATGTTTTAACAAAAGAGCGTGCATGTATCAATCGCTGTGATTAGGATCTGATATTCAAAGCACAAAATTTCTAGCAGTGCACAATAATTAAAGCCGCATAATTCACAAATGGCTGATTTGATCACTGACGTTTGTTTAGATCCCAGAGACATCAGAACGCTTCAAAGACAAGCTCACGCCATAAAACATTTATGAATCGCACGATTTGTTAATTGCGGAAAGACTGGTTAAGTACGTGCTTGTATTTTACGTGTGGATTAGCCACTAGAGACTTCCACACCCTCTGGCTACTTCCTGCTGCTTAAAGGATATTGATTGTTCCTCGGAGCACAATCTGTCTAACCTGCAAACAATCTCACTGCACAACAGAGAATATCACTGTCACTGCAGACACAGAGATCCATTAACACATTACAAAGTTTAAAAGGAAATGGAGGGTTAGGGGGAGTTTTAAAGACCCATCTAAGACTTTTCTTAAATGCTGCAGTAAATACAGGCCATATGAAAAAGAGCAAGGGTGAACGATACTGTAATCGTGTTTTTATCAGGCTGATGAAGTACAGCATATGTCTTTATAAATAGTCCATTAAAAGCAAAAGAGGTAAAATCTGTTCTTTCTCTTTTGAAGTGTCATCCGTCACAATCAGGCAGTTGTGAAATTCATAGCAGTGTCCTGCGGTGTGCCTTTTTTAATACTCCATCTGAATCCATTTTTAACAACATTCTTTCCATTTATTACAAAAAAAAAAAAAAAAGGAATTCACTTAAATTACTTCACATTAGTGAACATATCTACCTTACTGTTTTTGTTTTGTTTTGTTTTTATGCAATTGTTGCCCTGCCCAAAACAGTGAGGATGTACTAAGAAAAATTCCGATACTGATAAACCGATAAGTATTAATTACCAACAGCTGATGCATGCATTTTCAAAATTTCATTTTATTTTATTCACTATTTCTGTATGAAAACTCAAAAAAATCTGTTTTAACTTCAGATGCGCACCAGTGATGCTTTTTACTAAGGCATGTGAATGAAAATGACTTAAATGTCCAAACTGAACTTTAGCTTAATCCTGGTTTAGGCTAAGCCCTGTCAATGAAACCGGGCTATAATGTATTAACTGTGGTTATAATTATTCATGAGATTTCACAATGCAAAAAAAAGTGCATCAATTAATGCATTAAAACTTATTTTGTAATCCATGATACATAAAGGCTTAAAGTAAAGTGTCACCAACTTAAACATCAACTTAACTTCCGATTGTTGACATTGCTTAAAAAAAAAAAAAAAAAAAGATAAATACATAAAACATATATTATTGAATTATTATTGAAGATGAATTTCAACATATGCTAATATATTATTTAAAGCGAAAGTTGTATTTAAACATGAACAAAATAGTCATTTTTTAATTTTTATATATTACTGTTTATATTACATATTTAGGCTTAAAAGCTAGGTGAGCGTGATGGCAAAGGTAAATGATGAAAATAAGCATTAACAATACCAAACCCCTAATTTTGACAGATAACCAATATAGTACCAATATATCATGCATCCATAAATACAAACACACACTCACACAAAAACAACACACACATTTATAATTTAGCTTTTCTGGCAATAGCAGCAGATTTGACAGAATTTCCACAAGCACACAATAAACTCAAGACCGCATGGAATATTTACTTCAGAAAATGTCACACCGCAGGACCATTTAAATAAACTGCAAAAAGGTCAAGGCACCTAAACTATACTTTCCCTCATTAAGTCTGCAAAATTGAACCTAAAAGGTTGGGGGGAGAAAGCTTATATCGATTTTGGGCTTTATAACTGTTCATAACTAGCCAACTGTTAAAGTGGAATATTCTATTAATGAATGAATCTCTCATTCTCTCTTCCAGCACCTCTTCTGCTGTCTCTCTCTCTCTCTCTCGTCCTCTGTTAGTGGCAGCGCTTGTTATAAGAGTAGAGTGACTGCCAGATTGTGTCGCGCCAACTTTCCAGCTCACGGGATCCGGTGAACGAGTTTTTATCTCCCCCAAACAGACACATCCGACTGCCTCCTGAGGGCTTTTATGAAGAGGTATGTGGGTGTGTGTCTACAGAGGAGATTTGAGTTTGAGGCTTTATTTGCAAATTACCCAAATGCTTTCTTTCACACCGTCAATGTCCTGTTACCGAACTGACTTTTTTCAAATTGATCACTCACTCACAATGTATTACATGTATCCAAATGCTTCAATTCAACTTATCTGCTTGTTTTTTTCCACTCCATTGAGTATTCATTGCATTGTGCCTTGGCATCATCTTCACTATGTGAAATTTAACCTCAAGCATAATGGTTTCCATTCAATGGGCAATTGTCTGATCAATAGATAGAATTTAAGACTGTTTAGATGCAGAAATAATTAACAGAGTTGAGGGTCGAGCTCAAACTGTTAGACACCTAATTAAAGCAAATAGTCTTACAGCTTTCAGGAGTGCATCAAATCACCATCAGTGAGATGCTTTATCCAGCAAAGTGATGCTTAACCTTTGACCAACCTCTAGACTGATCCAGTATCAATTTGCTAGTGTCACCAGGGTCAAGAAACCTTAAAAGACCAGAGTAAATTTGTAACAGTGAACTTTATCTGCTCATGTCACTTTCCTCTTTATGGTGATGCACTTCTGCTTGCCAAGGTCATCTACAGTAAACATGAACACCTGGTCTTATTGTGCATGATTTACTAATGCGCTTATTTATCATTAAAATGACTTTGTGTTCATTCACAACATTATCAAGCTGAATGGGCTACTGTATATGGTGCATTCAAGTTGTACTCTGAAGTCAGAAATGTTTTTGTTTATGTAAAGTTAAGTTGTTAAAGCCAATCATATGAGCTGTTAATGCCATGTGACTCATGAGCCACAGGACATCATACAGACTACTTTAAATGGGCATCTTGTTATTTTATCCTAAGCGACATGATAATTATTCAACCTGATCTCACAGCAATTCATACATATTTTACAAGGTGGCTAAGTTTTTATATTATATTTTACACACTTTTTTCTCTTTTGTTTTTTCAAATTTAAAAGTATTAGTCTGAATAGTTCGGTTTCTAATGCGTACCAATCCAAAAGCCTCGTACCGAACGGTTCAATGCGAATATGCGTATTGTTACACCCCTAATATATATATATATATATATTATTGTGTATATACTAAAATAATAGTTAATTAACAGCATTTGTCAATTAGTCTCCACCTGAGCGTGGCATCATTAATGACAATTCTATATTGTTGAAACAACATTGCTATGTGTTTCAACAAGCTTAATTTCTCCAACGATGCATCATGCTATGGTAGTAAAGCAGCGGGTTGTTGTACAGGAAGTGTACCTTGGAGGTGTGACAAGAACAAATATTGATTTTACATCCAATACCCTCCAAAACAAACCAGGCACTTGCAAAATACCCGTTCTAATTAATTTAAGTATTATGTAAATGTAAAAAACTTTTTGTCAGAATTACAACACAGGCTAACAGGGCCAAGCTAACCAAAAAGAAAATCTTGCTGGCTTTGTTTCAGGACTACAAACTCCCTTCCAGGTCTGATATAGAATGCTCACTTTGTACAGTCCAATCCATTCCCTATGGAAATAAAAAATCAATCCAACCCATTAACATTTATAAAAAATAATTAAAGGGTTAATAATATCACTGTGTTGACTGTAAATGGTTGGGATGTTTTCTGTGTGTCAAAAACCCAGAGCAAACAGTGCGTATGTTCTTGCATGTCCCATCTCATGCAGAGTTTAATAGAGATTATTTCTACATGCAAGCCAATACCGGCTGATCACAGTGAGTGTTCCAACCTTGAGATGTCCTCGCTGACAGAGCGCATCATTATTAAAGCAACAGAAGAGCGCAAGGATAAAAACACAGAGGTTTAAAAGTTTTTACAAAAGACCCATCATGCAGCACTTGTCCGTTGTTGCTTTACAAACTAAAAGCAATTACTGGCATGAATGGAAACCAAATGGTAAATAAGGGTGAATAAGCAGATGCCCATATGTTTCTGATGACCTATGTAATGTGTTTAATAATGAGAACTAAAGACTACTTTATAATTCAAAATGTAATTACATCTTACCTGCAAAAGAAATGAAAACAGAAAATATAAAGCATTATATAAAAGTGTTGTTCACCAGTAAAAGCTAATGTTTTCATAGATCAGACATGATTATATCTTACATGATGTGGAAAGCTAATATGAATGTTTACTGTAATCATCAAAAGTTGCTGCATTGCAATCTAAAACCGTAATTTACAGAACTCTGCCTACCGTGCATGTAAAACCTCAAAAAGGTGAAATGAACATTAAAAACACCAAAAATGTTCTTCTTCACACTACTTATGATTACAAGGGTAGATTATAAATTAATAAAGACTAATATTTGCACAGTTCTCTGCACATTAACATGTTGTGGCCTCAAAACTGGTATAATAATGCATGACTTGTAAACTAACACACCCATCACATAGACCTAACGCTAACCAGATTTTCCCGAGTTCAACGTGTCCCTGGAACAACATTGTGATTAACCAATCAGATCTGAAGAAAGGTTTTTGTGAAGTTTAGGTTTTGGTGCTTGTACATCAGTGTCAGTCATCTATCATTTCCTCTGATTTTAAGCATTACTCACGGCGAAGGTTAGGTTTAGGTGTAGAGATATGGTCAAGACTATAGTTTTGCATTAAAATGTTGTCCCAGAGTCAATAATATATGTTGACACATCGAACTTAGCAAAATCAGGACGTGCTAGGCCTTACTAGTCCTGTGTGTATGTGTTTTCCTACTGTAATAAACTTGCTCTGTAACTTAACTCGTACAACACATGGCACTCACAACACAGAGCTCTCAGTACAAGTTCTGTGAAATAAGAGTCACGATAAAAGAGTTCAAAGACAGCAAATGTATTTACCTTTTAATTTTATGGTAGTGATTAGTTATGTTGCGAGTTGGTTTTTTAGTACCATTCATCAGACATATTCAATTTCGTAACTGTGATACACACAACAACCAATATAATAAAATGTTGCCATATTCACATTCATCCATTTTTAATAAAACCGAACGCAATTTTAGCACAACTCACTGGAAATCTCACACAAACTCTGTCTGCCTTGCATGAACATCTTCATTGCTGGGTTTATAGTAGTTCTCTGCTCCAGCAGGCAAGGGATGATCAACATACCAACATCGTACAGAAACAAATCGTTAATCACAGTATTTTACCCTCCCACCTCTTTGAGCACGAGTGTGTGTTATTCAGCTAAGTGTTAAGCCTCTCCGGCTTCTTTACGGCTCGCTGGCTTCTTATACATTTAACTCAATGTTGTATTAGTCATAGTCAAAGTGCAGAATCCATTTCCACCTCTTTCTAAATAACTAAGCGATGAATGAGCTCCATCATTCGTAACAGTTTCGGGTCTGCTCTACGGAGAAACCAGTCCAGAAGTAGAAGTGTTTAATCTCTTTATTATCTTTGAGGAAGATTATTTGATGGAAGGAAAGCCATGTCATCTGATAAATTTAAGTGTGTGCGGGTTTACTCACAGCACTGTGTGATGTCTTCCTCTAGAGATAAAGCCGGCATGCTGACGAATGAAAAAAATGTGACTCTGGCGTGCTAGAATTCGATTACTGCGCCATTATTGCAATGTCATATGTGTCTGATCTCAAGTTTTCGAAACACATGATTGGCATAACCAAAGATTTCAACATCTTAACCTGAAATCGAAATGACTGGCGCTCTTCTAAGAGGCTTAGAGCACCTCTCCAGCCCCAAATCTTTACAATTTTGATTGGTGTTGAGATTAATACTCAGATAGCTTGATGCAGCTATTGCTCTTCTTTGACAGCTTGACAAGCCCACTGACACGACTGTTCGTCTCTGTAGATGGCTGAACTGTTCCTGCCTGCCAAATCATCTCTCCTCTCTAAACCTGAAAAGAAAAATCATATACAAATAGACAAGTTCCGTTCCGAAACCTAAACTTCCTATCTAGACAGCCTTTTAAGACCTTAAAGGCATGCAACGCCATGTTGCCAGCTGGACAAATTCTGAGCTCAATAAAACAACATTCAAGAAGTTGCCTTTTAATATTTTGCATTCAGTAACAAGAAGTGACTATAAAAACAGTACAGTCTAATTTATAATGCAATGCGTTGCATTGTTAGCTTAGCAACAAGCTAATACTTGAGGGAAATATATACCGCTCACATAGTGATTTGGATAAATTTAAATAATAAAGTAATTCAATTGATCTATCCATAATGTAGTCATACATAAACTAACCTGGGTCTGCCCATATTTCCTTTGACACTACATTTATTTCGCGAGCAAAGTTAGTCTGGCCAAGCTGCCGTTTTAGAGCATTTCTGTTTCCAAAAAAGTGGGAACCAAATGAGAATCAAGCAGTTTTCGTCGCTACGCATACGTCATCGGAATGAGTGGTCTGATTGGTTGTAGATTCGTCCGGTAGTATACAGAGGCATCTGATGGACGCAGGTTAAGCCCGCCTCCCAGAAGGCGGTTAGTAAGGTAGCTTGGCCAGACTAAGCTCCAATGAGCTTTACAGTCGCGGAAACCAGGCTAGCAAATGGCTGCAATATCACAAAAAAGTACAAATTTAAGAGTGTCTGAATACTTTCCGTACCCACTGTACGTGTGCAGTGCAATCTTCAATCTCACAAACCAAAATAATTGAAATCATCTTCTCAGGCAACATGTGAAATCATATAAATTATTATCAACATTAGTAAAATGAATAACCTATGTAGGCCTATGGATGACAGTGGATTCTAATAATATTTTAGTTAATTTACATCATTAGTAACAGTTTCCCCTGTAGGTTAAATAAAGTTAATATTAGTTGTATATTAATAATACCTTATAAACTATGTTATTTACTATCCCTGTTGTAGTATAATTCATAATAAAAAACATGCTGAACCAACTTTTCGCCATGTCTAAATTCTCGACCTAAGGTTCAAAAGAAATGTAAAAACTGAAACCACTGAATTCTTTTGTGATCTATTTCGACTTGTTATTTTCAAAAGATTTATACTGTCATGGATGTTTACAGAGCAGAGGTCACTTTTTTTTATTCCAATGTAAGAGATAGACTTTTGTTTGTTATTATTTTGTGCTGTATTAATGGCTGCTGTGTTATTTCTGTTTCAAAAGCCAGTTATTAAATAACACTTTAATATCTAAAGAGTGTTTATGTGATTTTATACATCATTTTGTGAAATGAATAAATGCATAATAACCTTAAAACCGTAGTTCTTCAAACTATAATCGTACCATCAAAATCTATAAACGTTGAATCCCTACTCGCGCATGCGCAGAATGCACATGTTAAGCTTGCCGTCACCTGCAGTCTGTGCGGTGTGTTCGAGGGCAGCTTTTTTGTCCAACGCTGCCAACAGAAGACGACAACACAGTCGGCTTTCATCGCCTCTAGTTGGTTGGCGTTGACTTGGTGCATACCAGCCTTCAGAAATTTGTTGGCTTTATAGTGTTAATACATTCATTTTGAATTAATTAATGGGGCAGACTGCCAGTGGCTTACCGGTGTGTGTCCGTACATGTGTTTTCAGGTGATGACTAGCAGCGAAAGCTTTACCACAGCCATCATGATCACACCTGCAGACACAAACGTACCACATTTATGATTAAGGAGGTGCTCCGACTACAGTATTAGAAAACAGACCACTGGGTCTACTTCCAATGATCCTGGCTGCACAAAATTAAGATCTGATCACATCTCACACCTGTGTGGGTGCGGTATAAATCAATCAGATATCCTCACCGGAAAGGCTTTTCCCCCGTGTGTGTGCGGATGTGCTTCCTCAGGTCACTGAGTGTGGTGAAGTACTTGGTGCATCCCTCTGATTCACAGTTAAACGTCTTGCCAGTGTGCAGCCTTTGGTGTGCTTTCAGTCTGACGAGAACAACACAGTAATTATGCACTGATCAGGTTTAGTCTCTGAGCAAATGCCTTTATACAAATTAATGAATCATGTATAGGTGAATGAATAATGACAAATGTTTTATTTTAAGTGAACACTGGATGCAGAGCACCAATTTTCCACCAATGACTATCTTGAGAAAAAAATAAAATCAAACAAAACAAACTACTAAATGTACAATGTCTATAAGCCACGGGAAGTTCTCAATGTAAACAATGTCATATTATATTTATCTAAGAAAAGCCATTCAATGTCCACAAAATCATAAGTTTACTAAATATATGTGCACTATATTACAGATTCATTACACAGTATTTTTAATTTACCCGTTCAGCCTGTCATCATTAATTAAAAAACAAAAAATCAATTCTAGGAATGGTTATTTCCTGGCCAAGGAAGGATAGTTTTCGTACTCTAATTTAGCATGTAGCCAAAGGATCAACATTCAGAGACTTCGGATTGTGACAATAGATTGTGAATAGAAGGAATTTAATCAATTAGGCTATAGGTAACATTCAACTAGGGTTGTAACGGTATGAGATTTTCACTGTATGATAATAGTCTCAGAAAATATCACGGTTTTGTGGTATAAGGTATTAAACTATCATTATTATTATAATCATAAGCTACAATAACCCTTAAGTGAATAAAAGGAGATATGGTTTTTGGTTGAACATGGTTTATTGTAACAATTTTTTTTAATGAAAATAAAACAAACGTATGGAAGTATGAGTATAACTTTTGGGGGGGGGAATTAAATAAAGCTTTACACCTCTCATTTAAACAACAGTAGCTCATGTTCATGTGTTCACGTCTTCACATAGTGAGTGAGACAGCAGACGTTTTAAAAACAATGAGCATCACATGCACTTGAGTGTGTAACGTTACTACTAGCACATCACTTGAGCACGAGTCTGTTTCAGCACTCAAGGATGCGCACATCTTCACGGACTTCGGTCCACTTTCACGGCTGGGAGAGCCATTTGATGTCCTCGCGGTGCCTAGTCCGCACTATACGGGTGGTAGACCCGTTTCACGGGTTGAGGATCCGTGTCCATTTCGGGTATCAGTTTCGGTTTCGGTTTCACGTCCAGGAGAGCCGAGTGATGTCCTCGCGGTGCTTAGACCGTACGATACGTGTGGTAGCCCTGTTTCACGTTTTTTGGACCCGTGCCCAGAAGCAGTGCCGGTTCCCATTTTGATAGCCCTATCCACTCCTGAACCATCCGCTGACCCAGGCCCAACACAGGCGGGAGGCCCTCCCAAGAATTTTTTTTTGGGGGGGGGGCAGCAATGCCTGGGTTACGATGGGGATGGGTGGGAGAGGGAATGACCTGCAGTGGCCTGAACCTCCGGAGGCGGAGTCGGAGGAGGAGCTACTGTGGCCTGAACCTCCGGAAGCCGAGATGGAGCTGCAGTGGCCTGAGCCTCCTACAACTGTGATGGAGGAGGAGCTCCAGTGGCCTGAGTCTCCTACAGCTGAGGTGGAGGATGACCTGCCTTGGCCCGATCCGCCAGATCCGTTCCACGTTCCCGAGCTGCCAGAGCCGCCCTACGTTCACGAGCTGCCAGAGCCGCCCTACATTCACGAGCTGCCAGAGCCGTCCTACGCTCCCGAACTGCCAGAGCTGTTCTACGTTCCCGACCTGCCGTGGTCAGCCCAGGACCCCGACCAGCCATCGCCAGCTAAAGGCCCTGATCTGCCGTGGTCAGCCCGGGACCCTGACCAGCCGTGGCCAGCTAAAGGCCCCGATCTGCCGTGGTCAGCCCAGGACCTTGACTAGCCGTGGCCAGCTAAAGGCTCCGATCTGCCGTGGCCAGCTAAAGGCCCAGATCTGCCGTCCTGGGCTGACCCGCCTCCAGAGCTCCCACCCACCCCACCCCACCCCTGCACTATTCACTTTTTTGTTCACGCCACCTCTGTCCTCTTGTCCAGTCCCTTTAGGGGTCTGGAAGCCGCCCTTACCGGGGGGGCTATGTCACGCACTCAGGCGTCTTTTCTGTGTTTTATGTTTTCATTTCAGTCCCACGTGCTTTGTGTTTATTTTCATTCTCCCTCGTGCGCCTTGTCATTTAAAACACGCCCCGGTCCTTATTGTGTAATTGTTTCCCAGCTGTGTTTCCCCAGGTGCCTTGTGTTTGTGTTAATTAGTTTGTGTATTTAAAGCATGTTCAGTTCAGTCCAGGTTGTCCTTTGTTAAAGTCACTTCTCTGTGTAACCCTGCTGTATGTTTTTCATCGGCACTGATCCCAGCAAATTCTACAGCTGTTTCCTTGGATTTATTAAATGTAATTTCATTCAGCCTTGCCTTCGTGTTCTCGTTCTGCTGAGAAGCGGGATCGCAACGAGCACAACATCAGCACGTCACCTTAGCTCGTGACAGGTATGGGTGGAGTCTAAGCAGTCAAGGGGAAAGAAGCTGCATATACACTGCAGCGCGGGTGAGATCTGGTTTAATTTTTTTTAAACCACGGATAAGAAAATGTGCACAATATGATAATCGTACATGTCAATATCACAATAAACCGCCATACCGGTAACATACAGTTACAACCCTACATACAACAGAATTCAGCAAACACATACGTACAGGATAAAGGAAAGTAAGGAAGAGAGAAAGAAGAGCAAAAGAATGGCATTTCACATTAATTAACCACAGCCTAATAGGAATCAAGGTTCACCTTAAAAGGGGCTCAAACTTAAACACGCATCTAAATAGTTATAAAGGTTACTTGCATTGGTCTTTGTTTCTGCAAAAGAGTCCTGATGCGGTAGACACAAGGGTCTAGATCATCAACCTTTTAGGTGTGAGCTGGAGGTTTTCCTCTGGTTCCTCGAGAAGTGGGAATAGTCCACAGCGAGTTGACAAAGTTACTTGAAACTGCTAAAGGTTAATCTCAAGAGATGAGTTTTGCAAAGTGTTGGGAGAGTGTTTGTCTTAAGAAGAAGGAATTTTGAGCACCGAATAGCCTGGGTTAGGGACTTTTGATAGTTCCCAGAAACACCCACCGTTTGGGTGCAATGGCCAATCAAAGGCATGAATTTTTAGAGGAAGAAACTTTCTTTGTTTCCGTCCGCTATTCTATTTTTACTGCTGGTTTGGAGTTGTTGCAGTTTATTTCAAAACTTCAGAAAAACCGTATGATGTATTCCGTGATCACATAGTATACGTCATGGTTTGAGTAATAAGGAGAAGATAATTTTGATAGCAAGAAAGGAACCTTTAGGAGATAGGAAAACAGAGATGCACTCATACACTCGAATATAGAATAGAACAGAATGCCTTTTATTGTCACTGTGCACAGTAAAGTACAGCTCAGTATTTAGTAGAAGCATCCTTTTGATCTAATAATTCCTTCCTAGAGCTAGCCGTCCGGCCAAACTGAGCAATCAGATAAAAAGATGCTTGGTTGAGCTCCAGAGATGCAGTCGGGAGATGGGAGAAAATTGTAGAAAGTCAACCATCACTGCAGCCCTCCACCAGTCAGGGCTTTATGGCAGAGTGGCCTGCAAGACACATGAAAGCCTGCATGGAGTTTGCTAAAAAACACCTGAAGGACTCCAAGATGGTAAGAAATAAGATTCTCTGGTCTGATGAGACAAAGAAATAGCTTTTTGGCCATAACTCTAAGCAGTATGTGTGGAGGAATACAATGTACATTATATACATGTACGATGAGATTAAGAGCATCTCACTACTCAGTGCAAACATGTAAGAGATATATTTACAATGCAAATAACAACAAATAAAGTTACAGTGTATTAACTATAGGTAACAATATTTATAGGAGAGATATTTACGGATGGAATTGCACAGCAATGGTAAAAAAAAAAGGTATTGCACATTAATTAATATATTCAAGGTGGATATTCACATTCGGCTGTCGAGGTATTGCACATTGGGAAGAAAATAAATGATATTGCACATTGAAATGTATATTGCATAAAGTCCAGTGTAACTTAAGTCAATCCATGTGTGTGCATGTGTGGGGCCAGTGCAAGTGTAAATTAAGGGTGATAATGGCTTTTGGAAAAAAGTTTTTCTAAAGTATATTTGTCCTCGTTCTGATGCACCTGTAGCACCTTCCTGAGGGAAACAGGTTGAACAGTTCGGAAGCAGGATGGGAGCTGTCCTTAATGATGTTCTCAGCTTTGCTGAGGCAGCGGGAGGTGTAAATGTCCAGCAGGGAGGCATGATCTTTTGTGCTGCTTTGACTACTCTCTGAAGCCTCTCTCTGTCTGCCATAGTGCAGCTACCATACCATACTGTGATGCAGTATGTCAGCAGACTCTCGATGGGCATGAGGTAGAAGATCAGCAACAGGCTGGTGTCCAGGTTGAACAAGTGAACAACCACGCACACACCAGTGGCGGCTACTGGTCTGTCAAATAGGGGAAGCTCATTTTTTAAAATACTAAACTCCGTAAAGTGAAACAAGGAATGTGGTGTATAATTGTGTGAAATGTATGATGAGAATCAAGCAATTTCGCCAAGCAAATATAAAGAAATAGGTTGCAGCAGTTTTTATTTCGACTGAACTTGAGAAATCCG
>JAUCMU010000055.1:1041044-1077731 GCA_032275025.1 Enteromius treurensis | reverse complement strand
GGATGTTAACCTGGCAACACATCCTGTATGAAATTTTCTCTTTTACAAAATCTTGTTTTTGTTTGTTTTTTTTAAATACTAAAATAAATACATGAAATGAAAAAACGCTAAATGAACCTTTTTTTTTTTTTTCGTACAGTAACCACAAAGAAAACCAAACATGGTCACTACATCTTTACCGTACTCATTTTTACCTTTTATCTGTACTGCATACCTTTTCTTTCTTTTATCTCTGTGTTCTCTTGTAACTGTAGCTGAAAGCCTAAATGTTTTGAGGTTTGATTGGAAAGACAGAAAGAGATTCAAAAGCCAAATCTGAATCAGATGATTTGCGAACCCACTGAGGTGCCGATCTGTATCATATGATTTACTATCCAATCTTTCAATGATTCCTGACAAGCGTTCCGCTCTAATTTTCTGATTTGAATCAAATGATTTACAAAACATAAACCAAGCTCTTTGAAGCAGTGAATCATTTTGTGATGCAATGGTTTAACTGAGTTTTGCAAAGCTCTGTTTCACCTACCACTATTGCAAGTGAAAGGTCTTTTGAACCGTTTGCTAGTGAACTGCTTTAAATCAGCTGGTTTGTCTCATCTTCAGTCATGTATGGCGCTGTCATGTTAGATTTTGTATCAATAGCACTAGTGTACGTTTCAATTTGGTGTACTTTTGATATGCAGAAATTGACTTTGGCATGCATATGATTCACAGTGAGTAGGATTATGGTTGAGAGGTATGCTTCTAAAACATGTGTATATCATCTGAGTATCAACAGCTCCTTTTTCTGTATTCAGTGTAATATTAATATGCATTTTCATGAGACGGGGATATATGTTTTTACACCACACATGTAGTCTACTAAATATGCATTTTCATTTATATGCTGACTGCATGAAACATTCCCAAAGTACAGCAGATATTATGGTAATAAAAGATAATATTATGAATAAAGGATATTTAAACAGTGCCATACCTGTATGTGATCAAAGTGATTTTAACTTGACTAACTGGCGTTCTATTTTATATGATATTGTTTATAATGCATTTGTTGACTTCTACAGCCTGTTATTTAGAGTCAGTTTTGTACAGATGTGTGTTGTAATAGAACCGTAGGTGCAGCAGGGCTCCTGTAACCTGACAGAAGGTCCTCTTTACAGGAGAAGAGCGCAGGCCTCTCACTATTGTTTAATAGCCTTTATACCTGCGAGGACATCTGATATGTCTGTTTAATAGTCCAGTGAGCGCCGTCTGTCAGTGCTCAACTCGACCGTGAGGCTCATGAACGGAGCCAGAATAACAGGACTTGATGTTTCCCAGCGACTCAATTAGCCTCAGATTCGTTGATTGTGTTTTCGTTTCAGGAACAAATGAGTCATATTTCACCCTCAAAATCAAGATAAAAGAAATATAGATCAAAGAATGTGAATCCTGTTTTCAAAGCCATTAGGCTTTTGATAATGGCAATTTAATTAAAATGTTATTTTGTAATGGAAATTGGCTTTGCTGCCCTATCCAAATACTACAACTGATAATAATATATTAAGCATATATAAGCAAAGATTCAGCATATTTAAAAAAATCGACATTGCTTTAAATTCTCATAGTAATTCAAAAAAAGTAGGTAACAATAATAATAATAACAAATATTAAATCTTGTAGATTACTGTAGATTGTATTTTATTTTACATTGATATTGCTTATAAATGCCTTATATATAGAACTACTTATAGGCCTATATTTTATAATTTATCTTAATATTTATAAATATTATAAATAACATTTAAATCTTAATTTGAAGCAATAAATACATTTATTTAGAGTTATGAGGTGGAACTGGATGTTCTTGACAGTTTTCATAACATTTGCCCATTTTCTAAAAGTTTTCGACACACTTCACAGAATATTTGCCTGGCTATGCCGTATTATTGTGCCTCTTAGTCTCCTGTGAATGTGTCAAAGGCTCATGGCCTCTCAAACACTGTTTTTCCAGATAATGGCCTAGCTGAAAGCTTTTACTTCAGCAACAGGGTTCAGTTTGTCCAAACCCTTGTGAAGAACTGAATAATTCAGGTGAATGAAGTGGCTTTCTTTGCTCAGAATAATTTTATGCCGGATATATTTGGATATTTGTTCTCTGAAACATCAGCTAACTCAAATATAAAAACAAACCCAACACTCAAAAAAACAACAAATCGATGCAAAACTTACTACAGTATACACACACATTAAAGTCCTGATTGGGTAATTAACAGTAACACAGATTTTCACAGTACAGTATGTAGTTCAGTATTCGCCGAACTGAAATCTAAATCTGGATTAATTTGCTTTGGCATGAAACACATTTTCCTGTAATGTAGAACATTTAGTTTGACGTACACAGTTACTGGTGTATTTGTACAACAGTGGCTGTCGTTCAGATATGAAACTTGTAATAAGGAAGGACGTTTCCATATTTTCAGTGAGTAATGAATAACATTACAGTTTGTTTCTTCAAGAGCATCAAACAAAGAAAACTCCTTGTAAACTAGTTTTAGATAACAAGCTGCTAAATGAGAAAAAAATAATTTTTATTCCTTGGTTAAGAGAAAACATTTTGAGATGTGAAATCAGAATTTGAGAATAAAGTCATTATGAAATATAATTTTTTACCCGAGTTTATATCTGCAAAAGCAGACTTTTATCTCACAATTTTAAGAATAAAGTCAGAATTGCGAGATATAAAAGCAGTATTGCAAAAAAATCTGAATTGTGAAACTGAATTGTAATATAAAAACTTATTTCTGAGGAAAAAAATTACCTTTTTACTTTTTTTATGCTATGGCAGCAGTGTTGGATAAATTACATAAAAAGTCATTATAGCTTCTAATTACATCTTTTTTTGACTTCTTTCAATTTTTCTCAGATAAATAATATAACCTCAAATATCATTCTGGAACTGAATGAACTGAAAGGAGGTTGCATTAAAATATATTTAATAATTCAATTCTACATTTTGATGTTAAATCAACTGTTCTATAGTTACATGTAAAAACATGCAGTTACATACTAAGGAACTGTAATTGCAGAGATAAGAAATTAACCACTTTCTTTACTTTCTTCAAGGGAAAATTAGTACAGTAATTAGTAACAGATTACACCCAAAAACAGAATTTCTATGCATATATAGGCTGTGTATATATATATATACAGTAATTGATTCATATTTTCTGCGGTAGAAATGGCTTTCCATATGAATCACTTCTGTTATATTTTTTTCTCATTTTTGGAGTTTGACAGACGTGGTCACTGAATTGTTTTTGTACAAAAAAAGAGCTGCATAATTCAAAATGTCTTCTTTTGTGTTCCCCAGGAAACTTTTTTGTGTGTGATTTATTCTTTTAAAGTCACCCTGTCCTGCTGTGTTTGTGTGTGTGGGAGTGTGTGTGTGTGTCTCACAGATGTACTGCGGCTGATGAGATGCACAACTCTGTTATTATAAATCATATGATCAGCGCTCAGCTGTGCATCTGCTTATTGAAACGGGTACAGTACAGTCACGTGCAGGGGTTAACTGATTCACACCCCTGATTTAACACTTGCACATGCTGGTGAAAGAATATATTATCACCATTAATGAGGTTTTATATTGGGAATTAAATCAGTGTGACTTCAGGATGTATGTCTGGTTCACTTTGCAGCTTATTCTTGCCAAGAACCGTGCAACTATAAAGCAAACTAACATCTGAAACCGCTGCACATTCATAGTTAGTATGCACAACTGGCTTTGTTAAACATATGCACCAAGATGGTTTAAGTCAGATTTAAATATTTACATGCTTAGTTTATTTACCTGTTGATTTGATTATAACCCCTTCAATCAGATCAAAATGTCATTCAGAGGTCAAGCAGACTGAGGCATTCACATGAAGCTTTTCAGTCGTATTACTAATGGAGTAATTGGGTGCATGTACTCTTGCAATATTTAAGCAAAATTCACAATTTAAGAATCTGCACATTTTAGTTCATGAATATGAATTGATATCGACCACAACACACCAGATGATGAATCGGATTGACAAGGAATATACTGCATCAAAGATATTGTGAAAAACATAAATGATCACACCATTAAATCTGACTAATTATGCCTTGTGTTATTTTTTGCATGACTAGTTTAAGTCAAAACAATTAACACATCCTGCCTTTATTTATCATTCAGCAGCATGCAATACCCACCACATTAACTTTATAGGGCAGAAAAATTAACTATTTTAATTCAAGTTAAATTATTAAATTTAAAATGTTTGAATTTAATACACTTTCTATTTGTGGCATTTCAAACATTTAGTATATTAATAGGAAACTGTTTCTGGGAAATGCGTAACTAAGTTGAAGACTTGTCAAAACAATTAACACCACCGCTTATATATTTAAGTCTGTTTTTATTCTTTTTATGTATTAACATTTCAATTCAAATTGGAACTTCAGATTCATTTGTAATTTCTCATTTAGTTTGAATAATAAAGTGATGTTTGACAGCATTGCTGATTCTCCTTATAACCTGATGAGATTAAATTACTGCAGCATCAGGTTTGTGCGCTGGACGGTGCCTTGTGTGTGTGTGTGTCAGTGTGTTTGTGTGTGTGTGTTTCACGCAGACTGTATTCAGATGTTTTCGGCAGCAGGATGGCGTGAAAGAGCCACTGAGAGCACCGACCGCGCACACACACGTACGCACGCACGCACGCACCCGCGCGCGCTCTCGCTCGCTCCCAGAGTCTCGCACAGAGGAGTCTCAGTCTCATTCCAGCATCAGTTGCGCATCATGGATCTGCGGGGCTCTCACACTATTGGAATGATTTTACCGCTGTATCTCATCTCGTACTTCATCACAGGCTCCCTCAGCAAAGGCGAGTATCACGTTATTCACATTATTCGCAGTAATCTGAGCTAAATAGCGACTTTTTCCTCTGGATATTTCTCCGCGCGCGGTCCTGCTGGAATAACGGCAGTAAGTTGAGGAGGAACTTTGCTTTGTGCCAATCAGAGATTAAACGACTAATTAATCTGATGTTGTTTTATGATTTTAATTGATGTAGTTTGTTGTATTATGTGTGGATGGTGTATTAATGTATAATGTGTCAGTCTAAGAGGGTAATTGATTCATTAACGCAACAGATAACGTGAAGGAGTTGTATGCATGGGATGGGTTAGATCGAGTTTATATGATCCGGAGTATCTGTTTTGTCGGGTTTTGTCGCTTTTGTCTTGATGTAAGTGTCTAGTACACACTAACTCATGTATTTCAATGGGTCGGATGCGCCGCAGCGGTTTGTGTCGACAGGAGAAACACTTGCACTGTTTAATGTCGTGTGTTTTAAGCCTTCTTGTCAAATAATAGATTAATTATGATCACAGATAAGACTGTTCACTTACTCATAATAATCTTTCATCGTAATAATATCGATATTATTCACATTAGGCTATTTAATAGGCATTAATAGCCTTAATATTTACAAAACGTTACAAAAAACTTTATCAATAATGAATTATTAATGCGCAGAAGCTCGGGTACTTGATTAAAGGTATCGTGTATCTCCACATTACGCGCTCGAGACGCCTGACGCGCTGCAGATCTACTAGCTACTGAATCATCTCCTTCAGTCCGAAATAAAATACTTACCTGCTTAGAAACATATCAAACACAAGCATGGGACCGCTTTCCGCTCAGGCTTCTCTGGTTGGCGGGGTTTTGGGCATTTTTTAGTTGGTCAGGAGGTGAGATCTGCTTGCCAACCAGATAAACACCAGTTTGGCCAAGTGAGGAGAACATGCAAATCATTTAAGGTGAAGATGTTTTGATATCTCTGAGAGAATGTGTGCACGGTTGTTCCACTAGTGGGTTTGTGTTGAAAGTAAAGTAGAATTATTTCCTATTTTATTGCTGCATTCTAATCATTCTTGAAATATCAGAAATGTATTGATGTTTAATATGTGCAGGTTTTGGACCAAACGCTTTTACTGAGTGTTGCTTTATCACATGGAGCTTTTATCTGGTATTAGACAGGAACAGATTGGTTGATTCACAGGTGAAGCAACCAGTCACAATCTTTAGGGGCGGATTTATCTGAACCACTACCAACCCAGTCTCACCGCAGTTTGTGATTTAGTCACTTAATTTCATTTCATCGATTTCACGTTTATTTTGTTATTTTTGTAAGTCCAGCTCGTTTTTTTTTTTTTAACTAATGCATTTCAATTGGATTCATCTTAGTTTAAAATAACAAAATAAACGTATAAATGCAACGAAAAAATGCTGTGAGACTGGGTAGCCACTACATTTCCAAATCAGAAATCATTATGGTTAACGAACTTCTATCATGGTAAATGGGAACTACAACAAATATGACTTTTTGTATTTCCATTTGCTGTAATAGAAAAGAAAAATGAACAAAAGTAAAATCATTTATGCAAAACAATGTGAAAAAAAATATGTATATGTGCATATGTGACCCTGAATCACAAAACCAGTCAGAAGGGTCGATTTTTTTGAAAGTGAGATTTATACATCATTCAAAAATTGAATATAAAGGTTTTAGTTTGTTAGGATGGGACAATATTTGGATGAGATACAACTATTTAAAAAATCTGGAATCTGAGATATTGAGAATATGGCCTTTTAAAGTTGTTCAAATTAATTTCTTGGTAATACATATACCTATTTTAAAAAAATACGTTCTGATATGTTTACGGCAATATATTTCCAAAATATATTCATGGAACATTATCTTCACTTAATACCCCAATGGTGGTTTGCATAAAAGAAAAATTTATAATTTTGACCCATACAATGTAATGTTTGCTATTGCTACAAATATATCTGTGCAACTTAAGACTGTTTTGTGCTACAGGGTCATATATTTAAAATGAAAATAAAAGAAAAACTTTGTCATCACAGTCTGTGAAAAGGGTCCGTAATCGACCGGTGCAGAAACCTGTTGAAATAAGTGCACAGTAATGTGGCTTGGTGAAAAAACGTCAATAAAATGAGCAGAAATGTGTGTGAGCAGTGTTACTGTCCATCCAAAATGAGTCTTCTCATGCTTATATATATATCCAGTTAACCTGGCAGATGCAGGGACTGGTTCTGTGCATCAAACGGGTTCTTGTTAACCATGATTTGGGTGAACTGGTACGTCTCTAAAGTCAAGCAGTCATTTGGTGGCATGTTTGCATGTGGTTTGCGTCAGACGGTCAGTGAAGGGAATAAAACTGAGATGACTGACTTCAGCAGTATTTGGTCACGGGTGTTGAATCTGGAATGGAGAAATACATCAGAATGAGCTTTACCGGAGTGGATCATGGGGATTTACATCGATGCCGTCTAACACAGAGTGACGGCTGCCACCATAAACGCTTGCGCAGCTCTAGAGGACGGCGCTGACGTCACGCTCTGAGCTCGTGGGTGTTGGTAATGAGATGCATATGTGTTGTAATTGAAACAGATGGTTATGAACTTTGTAAGCCCCTGGCTCTGCGCAGCACGCAGCACTCCAGGACACAGTATCTGGGGTGATGGATGCCGAATTCTGCTCTTCTGTCTGCACAGATTGAGGATGCTTTAGAAATGAGAGCGTGCTGGTGGCCAGACATACCTTACGCTCAAGTGCTGGGGCGCGTCAAGCTACAGTGATATCTCCACTCCAAGACACTTCAAAACATATTTCCAGCTATTTCCTGGTGCTAGAAATTTGAGTTTTTCGCAGAAGAAATTGTGTCGTTGTTAGGTTGGTCTGATTGTCAAAATCATTTAAGCACATTGTTATGTGGTTGAAATAATGATTGTTGGCATGTAGACAACATGGTTGAATTGAAGCATTTATACTTGGTTTTAAATATATATATATATATATATATACATTGGGGTTGGGTCGATAGACGATGTCATCGTACATCGCCGATAGACATCACGATGCTGAGCTGGCATCGCGATCCTCCGCCCTGCCGCCGCAGCAGCAACCAGGTCGCGAAAAACACACTTAATTTGATGCTTAACTGATGCTGATGAGCGCGAGAGGAAAACATGTACATGCAAAGAAACGGGGTCCGCAAGCTCATTTCTAACCCTCGCGCTCTTGATATGTCATCTGCGTGCAATTCAAACATTCCCGCGCAATCATTCCTGCGCTCGACCTTCTCTCACCTGCTCGCACGAACACTGTTATTTTTGGCAGTCGGGCGCGGCTTGGTGTTTTAGTTACTATTAAACAAACCCCATAGAATAATGCTATTTCTTTCATTTCATTTCATGATGCTAGGGTCATTGCCAGGGTGTTGCTAGGGCATCCTTCCCTTCTAGTTACTGTGAAATATGCATCGTCCTCGTTCAGTGTTTATCTATGGGATTTTTTCCACCCTTTAATCAACCGGCAAGGAAAAGTTCTGATATTTATATATTTTTGTTTTGTCGTATACGACTTGATGAAAAGTAGTATTATAGATTTTTTTTTAAGAAACTAGGATCTAGTGTTGTTGTGTGGTTGTCAGGTGGTTTCTGTGATCTGGAATGTTCGTCGTGGGGGTTTTCCACCTGTTTCATGATGTGCATCTGATCACTTTTGGCTGAATCTGGGTTTTTGCACAGTTTGTTCAGCTTTTTGTGTATGGCCAACGCTGTGAGCTCCATAAAGCACAAGCTTGAAATATCCTGCTCGTGTCCATGTGAGACGCAGAATCAGGCTGAATCAAAACCGTGCTGGGCTCAGCTGGTTCCTCTGCAGGAAGTGCACTGGGCCGATCTTACATGTGCGCTGGGAGTCCACACAGGCCTGTTTACATCCAATGACCCACTTTCACTCTTCATTTTGAAGTCCTTGTGCCCTAAAGAGCCATCAGCAAAAGCTTCATTTCTGAAATCACTTCTATTTTTCTTTTAGCCTCCAAGGTAGATTTAGCGGTGTATTATTATATCTCGATTCTGAAAATAGACTCAGGGGCTCACTTGTGTAGTTTCATACTGGAGCACACACTTAAGCATAAAGGCTCTTTAATGGTTCTTTTCAGCAAGGCACTGTGGCCTTTTTGAGGCTCTTGAGTTGTTTGTTTCTTTAGAGATGAAAAAAACAGCTGTTGATGTTTCATTCTTTAGAGTTCTTCAGGTTCTTCAGATCAGTGTTTAAGTTTTTGGTTTCTTGAAGCATCAGAACATAGATGTTGTCCTTAGGCACTGAAAGTGAAGCCCATATGGGTTCTTTAAAGCATTTAGGCTACATTTTCTTTCATTCATTTAGCAGACACTTTTATCCAAAGTGACTTTCAGCTGACTTTCAACACAAAGTGTCAGGCATTGTTCAGTTTAGTGCAAGCTAGACATGAGAGATCATAGGGGCTATTGGATGCAAAATTCACTTTTGTTGTTATTTGAACATAAATATGGATTTGAAGTGTGTGCACACATCCATCCTATAATGATAAAAATCCACTCAGTGTTTTTTCTCAAATCAGGCTGCTCTGAGATTCCTGTCAGAATAACATAGTTCTGCGCAGGCCCCTCCCACAACAGTTGATTGACAAGTCTGTTATACCTTAGCCCCGCCCTGAGTGAGCTGTCACCAGTCCGTCATTGTGTCGACTGCAGGGGGAGACAAGATATCTCCGATTAAGCGATTGAGGCGTTTTGTTGTTGGATATAGTAATTAATATAGCAGTCATCATTTGCATTAATCTTATTTTTATTTTGAAAGGAATGCACTGATCCCTGATCTACATAAATGCTATGTTTGCACAAGTTATTCATGAGTCAGCTCCAGTATAAACATTTTAATGAATCTCTGCAAATCGCATTTCCTAATAATGTGCTAATGAGCCAGTCTGCTCGTCACTCCATGGAAAAGAGGGGCGGGGTCAGCAGAGCTCATTAGCATTTAAAGCAACACGGACTAGAATGGCTTGATGAAACTGATGAGCTGATTTTGACATGGTAAAGTAAATTTTAAACAAAGTTTGTTATAGACTTTTCGTTAAGACCCTAAAGAATTATATCAACCTGTGTAAAATGGGCATCCGATGACTCCTTTAAGGAAAGAGAAAGCAACGCTCTGTGATGGTACCACAAGGCATCCTTTACTAGCGGACTTCTGTGGGGAATGTAGATTCTCAAAAGCGAGTGGAAGTAGGAGGGTTCTGAGTCTGTGGCTGTTCTATACGCCAGCATCAGTGTCTTGAATGTAATGTGAGCTGCGACCGGCAGCCAGTGCAGGGAGATAAAGAGAGCTGTGACACGGACCCTCGTGGGTTCGTTGAAGACCAGTCGTGCTGCTGCGTTCTGAATCATTGGTAACGGTTTGATTGTGCACCAGGACATAATGCATATTTCTAAAGAACCATTATGAGTCACTCTTTATTCATTACAAGTAAAAAATATATTTAGCATGTTTGTGTTTTTTCATTTATATAAAACTAAAATTAAATGTCAAACATGACAGTAATTTAATATAATAATTGAAAGGTTTATTTGTAGGAGTTCAGGAGAACATTTGAAGATCTTGATTGCTTTTTGAGTTACAGTCTCGTAATGAGGTTTTTGGGCTACACTGTTTTTTGCATGCAGATTAAAAGGTTTTGGATATTTCATACATTCCTGAGATCTCTGTTTTGGTTTCTTAGTTTTTTTTATAAAGAACTGGAGATTAAAAATGTCTTTTCGAGGCTTACAGAGGTTCATCAGGCTATAAAGCATGTTTAGTTTCTTTGTTTCTCTCATATGGTGCGATAGTATTTCTGTTTTGACACTCCACCTTTGTTTACCTATTTGTAATAGTAATAGGCCCAGAAATGTTACTAACACAGATGACAAATACAGCGGTCAGTGAATTAACGGAGTAGTGCAGCAGCAGTTTTTTCACATTACGCCCAGGCTGTTCATTCTGCCAAGGCAATTATATTCAGTACCGAGACGGACTGGTGAGATCCGGGGCTGGTTTGTTGGCTCAAAATCCACCTGCCATTCACTTCTAAACACTCAGTGTCTGCACTAAGCATATCAGGAGGCTTTCCCTATCTGATCTAGGGTCAGAAAGACTGACATCCCCTACTATGTTATCTTCACTTCCAGGTCGTTTATCATTGCCGAAAGCTGGTCCGGAGGCATTGAAGTGTTCAATTTAATCATGACTGTGTGGCTGCTTACTCTTGGCGATGTTGTGCACTTTATGATAAAACTGAGTTGCCACCAGAGTGTCGCGGAAGCTTAGTCATAATTGTGAAGTATGTCGCCGCGTCTTGCTAAAAACGGCCAGCAGAATCAATTAAAGAGCAGGACGAAAGGAGATGGGATTGAATTTTGGCTGGTTTTCAGCTCCTCTAGATGTTGGGAAGTGGGTCATGCTGATGAATGATAACATGAGGGATAAACCTTGTCTTTAAAGGTGAAGTGTGCACATTTCAGTCTTTCAGTAGTTAATAGAATCCTTAGCAAAACATTCTGTCTTGAGATGCTTGGTTTGGTGTTTCTAACACCGTGTCCTAAACTACTCGTGATAATATAATTGGTCATATCTTTTCCATGTTAATCAGCGTTTTTATCCTTACTAGCCATTTCCACAACGTTGCGACTGGAATAACAACATACTATATGACAGTAGAAACTGTAGTCTCAGGGGATGATGTGCTTTATTCAAAGTTAAACATGTCCAATATGAGTTTAAATATCATATTGTGTGACACAACAGACAGTTTTCCTTAAAAATAGAAAATTCAAGCAGAGACCATTAAAACTATGAACTCGCTGTGAACCAACGACTGTATTCAATGACGGAGATGTTATCAGTCCCTCAGTACGTACCTTTAATGCTTAAAGTGTTAATATTTCTGAATTAGATTATTAGCATATCCATTTCGTTGCGAAAGCAGTGTACTTCCAGAGAGAGCTGCCCTCTCACGTTTCTGATTGGTTGTGATATTTGATTGATTTTGTCGCGTCTAGTTAGGACATGGTGTAAAGTACTAAAGAATAAAACTCTTAGATTTTAGATTTATCGGCCGCTTTTGATATCGCAGACCACTCCTCACTATCATCTAGATCAGAGTCTTGGGTATAGGTCTAAAAGCTAAAGTTCTCTAATGGTTTCTGACAGTAAGTTTTTAGCGAAGCTGGGTGCTTTTTCTAGCCTGGCTTCCGCGACTATAAAGCTCATAGGAGCTTAGTCTGGCCAAGCTACCTTACTACCCGCCTTTTTTCATCGGTTCCCACTTTTTTGGGGAATCTGAAATGCTTTAAAACGGCAGCTTGGACAGACGCTTTTTCCTCTTTTCCCGCACCTCTGATCTGTGGCATTCCTCAAGGCTCTATTTTAGCTCCCTTTCTATTTTTTCTTTACATGCTACTTCTGGGCTCTTAGATAACATAGAGTGTCTTTTTATTGCTACTTAGATGATACTCAAATCTATATACCAATCAAAAGAAGGAATTCTTCTACAATTGCTTCTCTTGCCCATGATTCTGGAACCTAGGTGCTCTTGTTGACCAGCACTGAAAATTTGATAAACATATCTCTTCTGTTATTGGATCCAGTTTTCCCCAGCTTCGTTTACTGTCTAAAAATGTTCTCACTCCTAAAACTGTGTGTTTATGTCTTTCAGTTCTTTGTATTGTGGTAAATCTAATTAAATATGTTAAATCACACAAATGTATCATTTTATTAACCAATGTCTTTGCTGCTGAATGTCTTTGATGATCCAGTTCAACCATACTAATACACAAGAATGACTTGATAAACTAAGAGTATTGAACATTCCTCTCTTGTATTCTACTGTACAGATGTGAATTTACCTTTCCTTTGTTTATTCATGACTCTTTTTGGTGTGAAAGAACTTTTACATTTTCTATAAATATAATTTTTTTTATTAAAAACGACCACTCAAGCTCTGCCCATATTCAAAAAGTAACGTGAAAGTAACGCGACACATTACTTTCCATAAAATGTAACTAAGTAACGGAACTAGTTACTTTTTAGGGAATATTGTACTTCTCCATTTCTACACTCCATCCAGAAGCCTGAGGTCACGTTATTCTTAAGCGCGGAGGGAAGCGTGTATTTGCGGTGGCAGGGCCATCTTTGGAGATCAGAATGAGCTCTTCTCTGTTCTTCTCTGTTTTTAAGTCCTTGCTAAAAAACTATTTATTTTCCTTAGTGTATTGACTGCTGTGGTCTGGGTTATTTGTCTGTTTTCTGTGTATTTGGTAAAATCTTGCTCTTCTGTAAAGCACTCTGGTCAGGCTGGTGGCGGTTTTAAACGCGCTATACAAATTAAATGAACTTGAACTGAGGGATAAAACCGTCTTTTTTAAAACATATTCCTTTTCCATCTGGCTGTAAAACTCCATTAAATCAACATTGTTCATGTGAATAGCCTAGTTGTCAAATCATATATAAAAATGACTTAAATATAGATCTTTATTAGCAGTTTTAGAGAGCCTTTGAGTATCTTAAGTGGTTATTAAACGACTCATCAAAGATCTATTCTTCAGTAATTATCTCTAGCTGTGTATGATTTTTTAGATGCTCTTTGGTTTCGTTTGCTAGTTTCATTGAAAGAAAAAAAAACTGTCTTTGAAACTGTTTTCAATCTGTGAAAAAATACTATAAAAAAATATGCTTGGGAAAAAAATGTTAACTAGTATTTTATTTCACATTATTTATTTAACTTTTTATTCAACTTGTGCTAGATTAATTAAAATGATAAATGCTATACATATATAAAAACTGTATATGCATGTTTAAAAAGACTAAAAAGTAGTGCTGTCAAATGAATAACAATAGTCAAATGTGTGTTTACATAAAATAAATGTGTGTACTGTTTATTGATTATTTATACACACAGTAAACACACACATTCAGTTTATAATTTAAGAAACATTTATATGTACTTTATTATTTATTACACAGCGCACACACACATATAGTAATGTGAAACAAAAATACCATAATATGGATACTGGATACCAGAAATGGCAATTAAATATTTAATTAAAGTAGAAAAACTGCTTTCTCATAAAACATCCTCTAATAATATTTATTTACAAGAATCATTTTAAGTAAGTTCCAGTTAAGGTTGATGAACCGTCACTTAGCCCAGCAGTACCAATACATAGAAAAATGGGTTATATCTGCCTTTGTGCGGTCTCAGTCTCATCAGGATTTATCGTTTATCAATCCTACCAGTTGTTTGTATGGAATGAGACATAAAACCTTAGCATAAGATCAATTTGCTGCGAATGCGCTCCGTATTTCCCCACAAAGCACGTTGTCCATTATGATTCATGGTCTCAAAGAGCCTGGACGTCGGCACGGGGCGAAGCCGAGAACAAATCACCCTCATACGTCTTCTTTACTGTCAGTTATGAAAATGTGCGAATAGAAAGTCAAACGGTGAATGGGAGTCTTATGGAGTCAAGGTTACACACTAGTGGCAGTTGTGTGTGTTTTTCTCATTGAACTCTTGCCTCCTCCTCATGCATTGGCGTTTATTAAAGCAGGCCGCAGTATTTAAACGCAAAATTGGCAGGAAATTACGCCGCAGCCATCTGAGACTCGAGGCCGAATATCTCTCAAGGCTTTAGAACCCAAAACCAAAGCACATTCATCTCACACACCTGCCACGGCTGATAGGTGATACAGCCCGGAGAATTCATCATCCTGAGCCATATTTTGTCTTCAGAATATACTGCATTTGCTCAAATATTTCTTCAGCTGACAGTGTCGAGTGCGTTTGGGAGGAAATGTCATTTCTTTTCTGTGCACTTCCAAACACTTAAACTGAAGAGTTCAGCCAAAAATCTCAAGTTTGTTCTTTTGCTTACAGTATGTTGTTGGAGAACAGAAGGTGAGAAATCCTGACATCTAATTATGTATAGATATGTATGTGTTTGTCTGAGAAACTGACAACGGGCCATTGAATTATTAGAACATAAAGCACGCCCGAGGTGGAGGGTTTTGGTTCTGTTGTAAGCTGTAAGGAAATAACTGAAATAATTTGGCGAAGCGATATGGAAATATAATGCGGTTAAGACTAGCTTGGAACTACTTACAGCCATGTACTATAAATATATGTAAAATTACGCAGAGCATGATCGGCGCGCACCGATTATGTCCCGTTCTGGCAGCTTGTACTGCAGGAGGCTATAGACAAGCATCTTTCTGTCGTATTTTCCAGCATTCTTCTCCGAACACTGTGCTTTGATTTCTGTAATTTCCCTGAACCTGCTACGCGCTTCTGCGCCGCTCCAGTGTGCTCTCATCCGTTAACATGGGCGCCGAAAACAATACGCGCTGCTGACGCGTGCAGTGTGAAACCGGCGTAAACTCGACATGTTCAAGGGTTCAACTACACGCGAATAGCGAGATATATTCGCCCAAGTCACCTCAGGTGTGAACGCACTTATAACAAAGAGGGATTTGAGAAAATGATTGGCACAAGAGATACCAAAAGAAATATACTAAGTATATGTTACATCCTGCTAAAATGTTTTGGGACAACATGTAAAAATATTAAAATGGGTATTTGTTTTATTTATCTGTACTTTTGACTTTTTTATTTTATTTTAAAATTAATTTAATGTAATTTAATTCAGTAATGAGAAGATGTTACTGTTGTTTAATCTCAGATGAGAAATACAGATTGCAGCATTATTAGTAATCTGTGTGTGCGTTTTCTTTTATAACAAGCAAGCTTTTTTTATTTATAACAAACCACTTATATTTCGTATCGCAACCGCAAATCGCAATTTTGACCTTAAACGGGACCTCCTCAACGGGAGCATCCTCTCTCACCTGTCAGCATGAGCACTCCGCCTACAGAGAGCAGGATGATACCGACCAGAGAAATCACACTCTTGAACAACACTTCAAACTGCTGCACGTTCAGTTTGCTCCGGAGGTAATCGACGAAGGCATGAATCTGACACAGGCCAAACACCCCGAATGCAGCCATGTGTTCAGAGGACTGGACGGGCTAAAAGAAGAGAGATAAACAGATTATTGTTCTGCCTGGAAGTTTGTGTTACAGCAATTATTCAAATTCGGTAACTAATATTCAACTACCTACCTGGAATCCAACAAAAGAGATCTGCATGGAGAGGACGGTGCCCAGGCAGTAGACTGTGCAGTACGCCACATAGATGCGATGAGAGAAACGGCCGGTGAGCATCAACACCAGCACGTGCAGGGGGATGAGGTTAATCAGAAACACGTAACCACCCCAAGAGGACACCTGACACCAGCACACAAAGTCACTGTGTTATTGAAACTAAATCATCATTTATTGATTTGCTGGGACCTTTTGTCTCAAATGTGGCTCACCATGTAAAAATATGCAAGTGCGCACATGGATGACCAATAAACGGAGCCTGTTTTCACTGCTTTGATCCACATGTAGTACGTCAACAGCATGCAGAAAATGGCAATTCCTTTAAATCACAAAAAAAGTAATATATAATGAATGAATAATAAATAACAATGTAAATTTTGTATTTATATATTAATAACTTTACATTTTCAGTATATTTTAAATTCACTCAAGACATTTTCTTATTATCAATGTTGAAGAGCAATATTTTTAAAAGTCCTTGCTGAAAGAAAACTATGATTTTTGATTTGATCAATAGTGTTGATATTTAACAGAATTTCTAAAACGTTTCCTTTTGAGGCCTTTTTAAATGCTTTTTAAAACCATTTATCAACCCTTCCTATATCCTTCAATTCACAAAAACCAACACACATCTTTGAGACAAGATCATACCTTCATTATCATAAGAGCCTGCCACAGAACGGGAGATGTATCCAGGGACAACTGCGATCATTGCAGCAGCCAAAAGCCCTGCGCCCGCATCCTGCAACATACATTGTTACTTTAGTTTGAAAAGTTAACTAGACAAATAATGAGCGTGTGTGTGATGGATGAGTGCTGAGGTTCATCTCACCTTGAGCTCTTTGGTGAAGTGGTAAGTGACGAGAGCGGTGAAGGAGGAGAAGAGAGGGGCGAGGAACACACAGACATTGCGGATATCGATGGTTATGTGGAAGAAATGTAGCACATGATACAGAGCCGCAGATGTGATCATCAACCCTGTGGTGAAATAAAGAAACAACTCATGGTTGCTATACGGTTTAAAGTGCTTTTAGCCTGTTGCTGTAAAGTTGAAAATCAATAAGAGTCCATAAATATGGTTTACATTTAGCCAGCTTTATCAACCATTAGACGAACAAACCCTTTGCTTGGCATCAGACCAAAAGTGGCTGAAACACACAATAATGCTATACATTTAGTGTCGTTAAGATGTACCAGGATAGATGGTGCCTCCTATAATCCTTCCAAGTGGATACCAAGCCCGATCATCAAACCAATTATGGAATTTGTAAAAGCCCTCTTCTGCCAAGAAGCGAGTGGTCCTGTAATTGAAATACCTGCCAACAACAAACAGGGAACCTATTTAAACAGGTGATCAGATGCTGGTGCACGGCAATAATTACGAGGAAGCTGCACTTACGGATCGAACTCATGGATGACACTCTCGAAGCGAAGCACAGAGAACAGTCTGGTGGAGAACGCTGGAGGAAAATGACAAGACAGACAGATTTAGAGGACAGTTGACAAACAGGGAGTATGATTTAAAGGGATGTTCATTCACTCACACAGGACGGCTGCCATAGACAGGATGAGCAGCTTCAGCAGGGTGTCCTGTTTCTCATAGGACAGACGCAGGAAGCCCAGCTTGGTCATCTTTACACACAGGAGGCAGGACTAACTCTTGATACCTGACAATGCAGACAACAACAGCATGTTAATACAACTGCTAATAATGGTAATACAACTTAAACTATACATACAAAAAAATGAATGAGAAGTGTAGGATAGGGCTCCTTGAACAACAAACTAAATAAGCAGTAAGCAAATGTGGGCAGAACTTCTAAACAAGATTATGCAACTCTACAATTTATTAAAGAGTTGATTAAAAAGGTTTTTCAAACCAATTAAACGTCAAATATGAATTGTAGAGGGTAAAACAGTTTAAGAAATGCATAAATCTGCATCTTATGTCGTCTGTTGAAGTGTCAACTCTTTATAAAATCAGGAAAAGCCAGTTTGTGCGCAATTCCTTTACAAAACAATACTCACTAATATCTCATTACAGATAAATCATTTCAGAAATTTTAAGTTTGCACATAAACTATGAGTTCTTCTAAAAAAAACAGTATTGGCGATAATAAACTAACGTTATTTAAGTCCTGATTAGCTCCTTAGCTGCTAGCTAATATCACACCTATCTCACACTCTCCCAGGCTCTTTTATTATACGTAAATGTGTTATTTAATCCACAGGAGAACACTTAATGACAGCGAACCCGTATCGTTTCATTAAACGAGATTAGAAATTATAAATGTGCAAAATTACCAGTCTTATTCATCGGCGGTTCACTCACTCCAGCCTGTCCACACACTCACACACAACCCTCTCTGCGAATCAAGCCCCGCCCATCCACGTAGAGAGGGCGCTAATTGGCTCCGCGTTGTGATTTTGTGAAAATGGCCTTCGTTGATTGGTATTCGAGATGTCATTCAAGCGTGTCAAGACTAGTTCCGCATGGCGCTCCAGATATGACGTGTCCTAAAAGCAGAAAGACAGTCAGCACAGTGGAGTCCATGCTGAAGTTGACTTTAAAACTTTAACTATCAAATATAAAATTTTTGCATTATTTTAATTGTTGAATAAATATCCTCTTACACGTTCATAAAGATATAAGTAGTGAAGGAAGAAACATATTTTCGTACATTTTTGTAAACCTTACTTCTAAAGCAAAGTATTTATTTGGGAGAGTTGTCTGTTTATCTCACGTACTTTGACTAATACATAATACTACATTACGTTATACACAAGAAAAAAAAAGACACATGCACATTGCAGGTCAAGAATTTTCCATTTAAAAATGTAAGATTTTATTTAATGTTTTTTTTCAAAGTTATACTCACTAAGACTGCATTTATCTGATTAAACATTCAGTAAAAACAGTAATATTGTGAAATATTATTACCATTTAAAATACCTGTTTTCTGTGTGAATGTATTTTAAAGTGCAATTAATTTCTATACTGGCAAAGCTTCATTTAAAACAGCTATTATTCCAATCTTCAATGTCACACACTCCTTCAGAAATCATTGTAATATGCTAATTCAGTTCTAAAATACATCGTAACATTCAAAGTCAACGAGTTAAAGTAAAATATAGCTACATATTTTGTAAAAATGCATACTAACAAGGATTTCCCAAATTAGGTACCTTTTATGCAATGTAAGCGGTTTTGGATCTGCCAGATGCATAAAAATAAAATGCATAATAAATGTAAAATAAGTCCATTCTGAACAAATACTGTACACAGACCAAATTTATTGAAATAATGTAATACTTACAAAATGTCACTCACAAATTTCCATCTGTAGGTGTAACACTATTGACTCCTGACGGTAATCACAACCCTTTTTAAAATAACACACCACCCACCCCCCGACGGTTACAACGACATAATATGTGCTTCAGTTTCCAGGTACTGTACTCCAGGAACACAGCAGTAGACATCCACTTGACATGCCAGCACTCTTTATAAACTAAATCCATGATCAAAACTATGATCACATAGTTTGGCAGTGTCACCCGACAGCAGCAGATATATAAAGCTTGTGCATACTGTTGGAAATCAATCCCAAACCATTACAGATGACACTGGATCATGTTGACATGGTATTCCCAAAATAAAAACGCATTTTAAAAGAAACCAAATAAAAGCAGCTCCCTTTTGAGTCGTAAATTGTTACTTCTAGAACAGTTCAGTATCATTTACTCGTTCCTTACACAACTGTTTTTCTAAGGAACACATTAGGAGACCTTTCTAAGAATATCCACGCCACTGTTTTTCATAAAATATAAGGATATAGGGACTTCAGCGCATTAACATTCTGTAAAATCTCTACTTTTGTGTTTCACAGATGAAAGAAACCGTGAGGGTGAATAAATGATTTTCAGCCAATCTATTCCATTAGGAAGATGTGTAGTCAAAGTAATAACGTTTAAAATGTCTAGCAGACAATTTGCTAAATTTAAGGTCAAGAAACATCCCTTACATAAAGAGGCCTTTCAATTTAATTTTCAAGATTCCAGTGCAGAAAAACAAACCAGTGGGGGACGCTGGGGCCTTTTTCTACTCATCCACACCTTAGGTTATTAGCTAAAGCATGTCACAAAGCGTAGTGTTAACTGAGAAACAAACATGTTTGGGCCTCACAAGGCAAAAAAAAAAAAAGCCATTAAGTAAAATAAAAAAAAAGGCCATAAATAGATAAAACAAGTTCGGATAGAAACTACAGGGCCTAAGAGAGGAGGGAAGCCAGTTCACAGAAAACGTGCACACTGAGGTCCTTGTGCTGTCTCTACAAATCACCCAAATGGCACATAATGGGTACAAAAACAGTCCAACAAAAATCACATAGACCTTGTGTATCGGAACACGGAGATCCAGTCCCAAACACCAGCCATTCATATTACTAACTTATCCCATTCATCCCTTAGAAGAACATCGACAGACAATGCAATTCTTTTCAGATCGAACCGAAGTGGGAATCCTGAAAGGGTTCACTGGGGGGGCATAGATCGCTGGCGGGTCGGGGACACGTGAGGCGAGGGCAGCTTCTCTGTGGAGGTGGAGGTGGTGAGGGAGCTCTGCAGGTGCACCGTCTTGTGGAACAGTTTGTTACTGATGAGGACGACCAGGGAAAAGAGGCGGAGTTGGAAGTGGCTGCAATGTTGGAAAAATATTATGAGCATGGAGGTTTTACATAAATCAACATAAAACAAAAATAACACTTACTAGAGTTTGACTGGGGTCCTTGCTTCGTTAGCACTGATGATGAAAAGTGGGAACAGAATGGAGAACAAACAGCCGCTGGAGGAAAGAGTACAAGATTCAGTAGTCACACATAAATTAAACAAAACAAATGCTGCAGGAATATAACACATGCCTAGGAAAATATAAGGAACGTATCAGTGTCAGATGACAATATTCAACCTCATGTCACTCCAAACCTGACTTCCTTCAGTGGAACACCAAAGAAGATATTTTAAAGAATGAAGAAGGTTTGGATCCCATCAAATTCCATGAAATGTTTGAAATTACATGAGAGCAAGTAGATGATGACAAATTTTATTGTCATTCATTTTCATTCTCTTTGGACCCATCAGATGAAAAAGAAATGTGTAAGGAGGAGTCAAAACAGACTGGGATTTACCTTATGATGTATGACGAGGGCAGCGCAGTCAGTAGTGCCATGGGCAAACCGAAGCCAAAGTAATACGGCCAGTTTCTCTCGATGTTTGACAGCCTTTGGTGCATTTCAATCCCTTAAGAAGAGATACAATGCCAATCAGGAAAGGTTTGGAATGGATACTCTGACACTGATTGATCAGAGGAGTCACACACTTACCATGATTAAACCAGCGATATTCAAAGCAGTAAAGCGAGTAGAGCAGAGACATGTGCAGGAGACTGACCAACTGACCAATAGCATCAATGGGAAAGAGGCTCACAATCCATCCCTTGAAAACAACCGACATTATAAAAGCATGCTTGAAAAGGAGTGAGGAAGAAGCCGAGTGGAGATTTCAGCATCTTCTACCTGAATGAGGAAGAGGGCCTGGAGCAAAAGATTGAAGAGCATGTCCGCAATGATCTTGCTGACGCTGGGAAAAGGCTGAGCTTTACGTCCAGACACTTCAAACGCCAGATCAGCAATGTCCTGCCCGGCAAAACAGAACGAACAAAATATACAACTTTATATTTCTAAGATTACAAAACAAGGCATGCATATAGCCTGTGTCGCTCTTGAGCACCTGATCAATGTATGATTTATGGATGATGATGATGATGATGATGATGTGACACTGAAAATTCAGCTTTGGCATCATAAGAATAAATTGCATTTTAAAATATGCCTTTATATGTATTTTAGGCTCATGTTAAATGGCTTGATCACAAGTATGCTGGTTTCACGCTCAACCCAGATGTTCACTCGTAAGATATGTACAGCAAAAAGTCTCACCTGGAACCAAATGGCATTGACTATCTTGCTAAGCACAAAGAGAGGCAGAACCCAGAGAGCACTGAATACAGATGTCAGGATGAACTCCAGCCAAGACCACACGTTGCCATGCAGCGAAGGGTCACCTGACACCAGATCAGCAGGACAAGCATAAATACAAAGACACATCCGGACTATATGACATGAAAGTTCCTTAAAAGCACCACACACCTATGATTCTAGCAGTGATAGACTGCAGCAATGGGATAAACACTCGATAAAACAGGAACAGGCTTAGCTGTAAGAGAAAACAAACGTGATTTTTTTTTATATAGTAGTTTATCCGATGCATATTTGGCCAAATAGAGGTTGAGAAACGTACCCAAAATACACCTCCATTCCAGGCACAGCACTGAAAAATTCGACTTGCTAGTTTTGGTTCACTGTAAAAAGAAAGAAGCAAAGAAACGTATTTTATAAATGAAGGTTAGTATTATATTAAAGTGAATGAATGAATTTGATGCCGCATATACCTGTCCTGTTTCCGCTCCTCGCTCTGAGCCCGTCTCATCGCCAGAGCCCCGCTCGTTCTACGCCGCCTCTGCTCCTCCCGCTTCTGCTGAATCCGAGCATCAAGCTTGGAGATAGTTCCAATGCCCAGGATGGAGTCCTTGATCCCCTAAAATGAAACCGTTAGATTGAGATTAAGGTTGAGACACATCTGTGGGATAGATGTTAAAAACTACCTGTATACAGATATTTATTACTGTGATGCAAAGCTGAATTTCCAGCATCATAGTGTCACACGTTCCTTCAGAAATCATTTTAATATGCTGAATTGCATTAAAATATTACAAGGTAAGCTTGAGTTTCCAACTAGGACTTCCACACCAAGAACTTAAAGGAGATGTTGATGTAATTTTATGCCATAAGACCTTAAATCGTAAACTTTATTAAAAAATAAAGAAAATTAAATTAGGTTCTGACCGTCGCAACATTGCGGACAAACGCTCTGACACTGTCCGTCATCTCCAAACCGGCTGCAGAGTCATCAACTGCAGGAGGGACAGCCAGGGGCCAGGCAAGATCTCATGACAGGAGGAGGACACGCCTGCAAACTGTACAGAGAGAGAGACAACTTTTTATAACTGAGGCTTCATAACTTTTCTATCTTAGAAGCCCACAACTGAAATCACTTGACATGCTTGTTGAAAACGTGGCTTAATGGAACCCAATGTGACCATGTTCAAGGGTCACATATACATAACAACAATCATGCAAGATATTTTGACCAGAACTAAAGCTTGGTGTAGAAAATAAAACACTTTGTATCTCCAAAAGACCTTATGCCATTTCGTGCCAAATATGATTATCATCAGTTCACTTATCAAAAAACACTGTCACGAAGCAGTTTGATGAACGAGTTCTCTAGTAAACAACAAAACCAGCAGCATTAGCCAGTAGATCATTAGCTGAACAGCTAACTACAGCAAAAATCAACTTTAACAGATATTACCGCACACCTATAACCATAGAAAACATGTCAACATATCAATCCAGCCCATCGTACCTCATGTGCCTATTTAGGCTAAGATCTTCTCTTCACCTGAAGCCTTGAAGTTTCACTATCTTTTCTCAAGCTCTCAACAAAACAGCATCAGGCCAGTGCAGCTGCGCATGCTCGGTGCGGTCTGACATATGACGGGATTTGTAGTTTTTAGACCGCGCGGATTGACGGGAACTACAAAGCAGATACCCAAGCGACCCTTTCTGTTTGTTGCTAGAAACTTGCTGCTTAAATGTCACCGCCTTTCACTAGATACAGCTGGGCACTTTATGTCAGAGCATATTTATTTCATAGCTCTTAAATCAGGAACGCATGGCTGTTTTCAGTATAAGAAAGAGTCAAAGGAGACGATATGTTATTCTGTTTTTGAGTCTCGCGTGCTTTCTTATATACCGACACTTCAGGTAAGGCAACATTTATTCTAAGCTAAAATGTGTTTAGTATTAAATCTTTTTATTTTTAAAATCTTTTGCATGCAGCTGCAAAAAGGAATAGGCTACATAAAAATACGTAATTCACAATTTATCTCAGCATTAGCAGTTTATTATTATTATTATTTAGTTAAACTGAATTTTAATGAGTCTTTGCTGTGCACTTGTATATTTAAGTGTTAAGTAATATTAACTTAACTACCAACAGCCCACTTTCCATTAGGATGTGTATTGAGCTGCTGATGTAACGTTAAGCTAACTCTATGATGTGGCATAATTTACTGTTACCACCACAGTACGTAGGCCTACATGTACACTGTACTGTACTGTAAAATAAAATGCTACCAATATTGTAGAGGTATATTCACAGGGGGAAAAAAAATGTTTTGTAACTTGTCTTTGTAATTGCACATCTTGGAATTTGAATCAATACTTTCTTAATTCAGTTGTTCTTTCATTTTTGAAGCTTTATTTATTAAAATAATAATGTTTTTTGTCTAATATTGTCTTAATTAAGACAATTATCAGTTTTAAATTCTCTTGTGAGTTCCAACTTTCAAGTATTTATTTATGTTAAATGATTTAATTGTTAAAATTGTGTTAGTAAATTTCAAAATAAATGTTTTTTACTTAAAAATATTTATTTTATTTTTAATTTATTTTTGTTTACGTAAAATGATTGAATTGTTATGATTACGACTCTCTATGATTTTAATGGAGGATACAAAAATAACTTATAAATGATATACTGTTATAAATGATTAACTGTGCTTCTTAACAACTTTCAATTAGTTCTTTGTTTGTCTAATGATTGAACCGCTGAAATGGTCGTGTAAATTTCCTGAGGAAGATGGTTTATTTGTTTAATTGGTTTTCTTGTTGTGTGTCCAGAGGTCCGACAGTAAAGATAAGGATAAATCGATCAATGGGTCTGAGGGTGAACTCTTCCCAGTTCACTCTGGGAGGAAAGCCCTTTCGTATTCTTGGGGGCTCTTTACACTACTTCCGTCTGCCCAGAGCATACTGGAAGGATCGGATGGGGAAAATGAAAGCCTGTGGTCTCAACACTCTCACTGTGTAGGTTTAAATATGGACAATCCCAGTCAGTGATAATGAGAAGCGTTTAGTAATCAGACTGTGTTTATCTTGCAGTGATGTGCCATGGTCTCTCCATCAGCCAGAGAAAGGAGAACTACGTTTTCAAGGAGGCCTTGACATAGAGTAAGAAATCCTTTCCCTAATTCCCACATGTGAGAACATTAGCGCTATGTGTGATCAGTGTATTTTGATCCTGGAAGGATCTCGCCTGTATTTAATGCCTTGTTGGACTTTCACTTACGGTAGTTAGACAAACATCTCAGAGAGCTCCTGTTGCCGGTCCTCTGACAATACTGTCGGTCTGTTGTTGTCAGGAGGGACTTTGTTCTTGTTGCATCCTGGTCTGCATCATTATCTGGGCACAGCACTGGGAATACATCATTAATGTAGTTCTTCACTCTTCCATAACAACACAACCCTCCAACTGAGACTAATATCACTGCAAAATTTAAAGGGCTTTATGTTAAATGCTCAAATTAATGAAGGAATTTCTAAATAATTAATTATGCTTCTTTACATATCTTACTTTCAAGTATTTATTTATTTCTGTTAAATACTTTAACTATTAAAATCATAGTAATCCATTCAAGAAATTAACTGTGCTTCTTTATGAATTCCAACTTTCAAATGTGTATTTCTTTAGACAGAGATATGATTTAATTGTTAAAATGGCAGTAAAAACAAAAAACAAAAATTAAAATAATAAAATACTTTAATTATTCAAATGGAAATAAGTAATTTGTTTATTACTTTAATTTATTTATTTATTTAAAAAATTATGTTTTGTTAAATACTTTAATTATTAAAATTACAATAATTAATTTCAATATAATAAACCACTTCTTCACAAATTCCAACTTTCACTCATTTGTCTATTCATTTATATATTTATTTGTTTTGTTAAATGCTTTAATTATTAAAATAGCAATTTCTAAATAATTTACAGTGTTTCTTTCTAAATGTACAACTTTAAAATATTTACTTATTGTAGCTATTCGTTTTATACTTTATTTATAATTCTGTGACTTCTATCCGATCATTTTTAGACGTAAATCAAAATTTATTTTTTTTTGCCCTTCCATTTCACAGAAGTTTCCTTCACTTGGCTGCAGAGGCGGGGCTGTGGGTAATATTACGCCCAGGACCGTACATAGGCTCTGACCTTGACCTTGGAGGACTGCCCAGGTGATTTCTGATATTAAATGAAATCTAAACGGTCCTGCTATAGCACTACTTTTAAGTCATACCCTGCAAATTCCAGAGAAAATGTGATTAAGCTGTGAGGCAGAAAGCAAAGGCAGCATATGATCAAACCAAAACGATGTGCCACACTTTTTGGTAATGCATGTCATGAGGGGAATAATAAAAAAAACATTTTACAAAGAGCTACAGTTAAAATATCTGGCATGCCTTCAAACTGGATAACACTTTATTTTGGTGGTCCACTTTAGACATACTAACTTTTGAACTTCTACTTAACTAGTTCTACTGAACTTAACTTTTGCTTCTACTAAGCAGTACCCATCAGCTTTTTCTATTAACCTCAACTTACCTGTTTACTAATATTCTAATCACAAAGTTGCAAACTGAATGTCTAAAGTTGACTATCCTAATGAAGCGTAACATCACAAAGAAAGAGAAATTTGTTCTTTTTTTATCACCACAAACAAACCACTTCCCTCTACAGCTGGCTTTTGCGTGATAGAGAGATGATGCTGCGAACCACTTACCCAGGATTCATAGCGGCTGTAAACATGTACTTCGATAAGCTAATTCCCAAAGTGGTGCCTTTCCAGGTAGGGTTCTTAATAAAAAACAACAAGTGCTAAAAACATACTCTGAGTGATCTTTGATGGTGGCCTTATATGATGTCAGTTTAAAAAAGGTGGGCCTATTATTGCTGTTCAAGTGGAGAACAAATATGGGTCGCATGCTAGAGATGGAAACTACATGTCATTTATCAAAGAGGTACAGTATGAGTAAACATTCCACATTCAGATGCCGTGCCTTTTCTGGATTTTAATTTAGTTCCTTCCAGGCTCTCCAAGAAAGAGGCATCAGTGAAGTTCTCCTAACATCAGACGACCACGAGGGACTAAAATATGGTGGAGTCCAAGGAGGTACAAACAAAACAAAAGAATTATGCACTATAGATTCAAAACTTCATACATTATTAGACCTGCCTCTTTGCTTAGAAAAAATATATACACTATAAACACATGAATCATTAAACGTCATTTATTTGGATTTGTAATGATGTCTACGTATTGCAGTGACTGGTTATGTGTTGTTTGAAATTGGACTGTTGAAATTGTTTTCTATGGCGGATAAAGGTCATGGTCAATAAATATTCTGATGCATTTATTACTATACATTTTTAGCTTAAACCGTTTATATTAGTTTATTGCTGTACAATATTAATATAATATTAGTTGCTTAATTTATTTATATTAGTATCTTTTTCACTTTTGATCAATGGAATGCATGATTGGTGAATAGAAATATTAATTTCTATCACACACACACAGAAAACAATACTATTGCCATACGTTTGAACCGTAGATGAGCTGGTAACTATAAAAAGTGATTGCTGTTAAATATTCAAAAATTCTTCCCTCTATCATAGCTTTAAGAACTCTAAATCTACAGAAAATGAATCATGATGACATTAAATATCTGGAAACAGTACAGGTAGGTATTTTATCCACTTTTTTTTCTAAATAAAAGTGTTCTATGTTTAACATTCCTTTTAATCGCATGTGCATAAAGCCCAACAATCCTGTGCTGGTGATGGAGCTCAGGACAGGGAGGTCTGATGGATGGGGTGGTTTACACCATAGTTTACCTGCAGAGGGTAAGATTATGTCATGTGACACAATACATTTTTTTAGTTTTTTTTTTAAACAAAGAAATTAATAAAATAAATTTATATTTTTATACTTTTTATATAGATGATATAAATCAGTAATTATTTTTTTGTTATATCTTATTCATTTAAATTTATTTATTTATATTGTTTATTGCCCTTGAACATGATGAACATAAAGCACTGATATGAAATTTTTAATTTCTAACATAGACTTGGTTGCCGTGGTAAGAGAGATACTGAGAAGAGGAATGTCCGTCAACCTCTACATGTTCCACGGAGGGACAAACTTTGGCTTCACGAATGGAGCGATGGCTAACCCGTCTTACAAAGCTCTGGTTACAAGCTATGGTTTGTGTTAAGGCCCGTTCACACCAAGTACAATAACTATTAAAATATTCTGAGACATATAGTCCTAAAAATTGCTATTAATATTAAAGTTTTTTTTTTTTTATCTGAATCCATCCTGCTATAACAAGCTTACGAATTTAAAGGAATGGTTCACCCAAAAATGAAATTGGAAAACGGTCAGCTTTTACTCACCCTTGTGTAGTTCTAAACCTGTATGAATTTCTTTGTTCTGGCAAACACAAAGGAAGATATTTTGAAAAGGGTTTTGTAACCAGGCAGTTTTGGTCACCATTGACTTCCAAAGTAGGGGGAAAAAAACTATGGAAGTCAATGTTTCACGTGAAAAAGGAAGTAAGGTTTGGAATAACATGCGGTTAATCTTCATTTCTGGTGAACTGAAACTTCACATTATGGCCAGTGTGTGGAGCTATCAAGCAGAGCACAAAGCATTTTATATAGGACTGAAAAAGCAGCAAAACAGTGTTGTATTTGAAAACACTCAAAGCAAGCCTTTTTTTTATCTTTCTTTTAGATTATGATGCTCCTCTGTCAGAAGCAGGAGATTACACACCCAAGTACCATCTTCTCAGAGACCTTCTCAGCAATTTTAATGGTATGTGATCCCATCCCTTAAGTAATAGGTAAACCCGAAAATGAAAATGCACTCACCCTCAGGCCATCCAAGTTAGGCTTAGGGTCACAAATTGCAGTGAATGGTTGTCAGAATGAGAGTCCAAACAGCAGATAAAACATCACAATAATCCACAAGTAACCCATACAACTTCTGTCCATCAGTTAATGTGAAGTGAAAATGTGTGTGTTCGCAAGAAACAACTCCATTAACGCCTTTTTAATTTAAACTGCTGCTTCTGGTCAGTATACTAGTAAGTCGTGATTTATAATAATGCTTCCTCCAGTGCAAAATTCCATCCCCTGTTGTCCTATCACATCAAAATCCCAAAATATATTTGTTTAGAATGGCTTTTAACTGTTTTCACATGTACATGGTGCAAGATCCGTGCATATTTCTGCACTGTGTAGATAAGACAACTTTTAAAGTTTAAAACATCTTAAAGACCAGGGATGCTATACAACATATTATCAGTTTATATTAGTTTCCTAATGTGACCTTTTTTGGAAACTTTTCTACATTGTGTGTAATAATTACATGCTCACGTGTTTTCTGAGCTATATGCTGATTTCAGTGATGCTCTTCAGGTGAAATCCTCCCTGAGATGCCTGGTGTCCGCTGGAAAGAAGATTATGAGGCGGCCATATTGTTCCAGCACCTGTCCTTGTGGGATGCTCTGCCCTACACACATGAGGTAAAAAGTCTACTTGACTCTGACTTTACACTGATACACAGAAACATTTACTCTGAGAAATGAAGATCAAAATTCAACTTCTTCACCCTCAAGCCTTTCAAATCCCAATTCCCAGTCAACATGGAGAATCTGCCTGTGAATAATGGTAACGGTCAGGCGTATGGATACACACTCTATGAGACCACCATCATCAGAGGAGGCTCTTTAAAATCAGAGCACAACATCCAAGACAGAGCCCTGGTTAGTGCTGATAAACAGTTAAGCTGGGCAGTTTTATATGAATATGCATCTGCTCTAATATCATTTTAATCAGGATTTTCCCCCTAGGTTTTTGTGAACCAAAGTTTTATTGGCATTTTCCACCAAAGAAATCTAGAATTAGCTGTTCCTGATGGAAAGGTAATTTTAGATCTTATTTTTATTCCATTATTAAAAAACATTATCTTATAATCGTAAAATATTGTAATAATATCTATCCCAGTTTCTATTCACAATATTACTGTTTCTGCTGTATTGTGGATCACATAGATGAATTGACTATTGATTATCTGTAGGAGAAACGCACTTTGAGTCTGCTGGTGGAGAACTGTGGCCGTGTGCATTACAGTAAAGGCATGGACAACCAGCGTAAAGGTACTGTTAATGCTTTGTGTTCTCCCTGAAACATATTATAACTATTATCAACCTATTCAACATCTCTTTTCAGGTATTGTTGGGAATGTTTTATTAAATCATACACCTCTTAGAGACTTCACAATATATAGCCTTGATATGACTCCTGACTTTATTGACAGGTCAGTAAAATCTTACTATGTGACAGGCAATAAAAGATCAAATAAATAAAAAGTAATCATCAAATCTTTCATTACAGCTTATACAGGGCACCTTGGAAGATCGTGCCTAACAAACCAAGCTTCCCAGGATTTTTCCAAGGAAGGTTATTTGTGAATGGATATCCCAGTGACACTTTCATGAAGCTGCCAGTGAGTAGTATTAGGACAAGAATGCTTAAAAGAATTGTTCACCCAAATCTAAAAAATTGCTGACAATTTTACTCCCTCCTCGGCCATTCAATATGTAAATGAGTTTATTTCTTCAGTTGCATTACATCACTGGCTCACAAATGAATGCTCTGTAGTGAATGGGTGACCTCAGAACAAGAGTCCAAACATCACAGTAATCCACCAGTAACCCAGTCCTTGTGAAGTGAAAAGCAGCAAATTTATAAGAAACAAGACATTTTAACTTTCAATCGTTACTTATGGCTAAATTTTCCAATTCATAATAACACTTCCTCCAGTGAAAACATTCATCCCCTGTTGTCATCTCACATCAGCATCCACTCTATTCACTTAGAAAGGGTGTTTGATCGTATTTTACCCTAAAGCAATAGTTTGAAATTAAACCCTTTTAATAATGCGTTTATTTTATTACAACATGCTGCTTTTAATGTACAACACATTAATCGACTGGATTCATGTGTCTGGTGATGTTTTTATCAGCTGTTTTGACTCTGCATCCATTCACTGGAGTGGACCCATTGGTGAGAAAGTGATGCAACACTAAATTTCTCCAAATCTGTTCCAATGAAGAAACAAACTCATTTAGATGGCCTGAGGCCGAAGTTCATTTTAGGGTGAACTATTCTTTCAAATTTGATTAGAAATATTGTGCTATTTATCATGTCCCCATTCAGGGATGGAGTAAGGGTGTAGTCTTTGTTAATGGCCAAAACATTGGACGATACTGGGATGCTGGACCACAGCAAGCTCTGTTTCTACCAGGACCCTTTCTCAACAGTGGAATGAACCAGGTCAGTTTATATGCGACATACGTTTTTATATAAATCTATTTTTGGTTATGTGAGTAAAGAATTACTGCAAATATCAATCCTGAACCACTGCTCAGACCCATGTACTGCAATTTTGAATGAAATATTTGGAATTTTTGGTGGGATTTGTTTCCATGGCAACCAATAAACAAAAATTCTGACCATTAACAAATTAAGGCAAGTTCTGAAAGAAACGGTTTTCTTTTTTTATTCAACAGGTGATTGTGTTTGAAGAAGCAGAAGCAGATTTTAAAATCCAGTTTGAAGAGTCTGCTGATCTGGGAATGACAGTTGACATTTAATGAACAAAACATAAAAAATGTTTTATATGTACATCAACATAGGGCTAAAGGCGCAGGACTGTATCAAATACATAACCGCTATCAAAGTGCCTGAACACAAATGAAACAAACAAAAAGTTGTATGTCACTGTGGGGTTGTTAAAACATCAATTGCACATTTGTATTCATGAAGGCTTTGCCTTCCATGATATTCTGTGTTTTCGTGAAAAAGTTGGGACTGGGTGCAATTTTGAGTTCAATTTGTGTTCAGATGGAAAATGTTTGAGCATGTTGAGATGGACTGCCTATTATAAAACAATCGAGGGTGTGTGTGTGTTTAGAATGACAGCAATTATTTGTAAGCGAGATACAATGTCGATTGTACATTTTTGATTGTCTTGTGCTGTTTACTGGCCGAATTTATTAGTGCAATATTTTGTTTATTTTTATATGAAAATTAAATGTTGCACTGGCCATGTAAAAAACAGGCAGCCATCGTGTCGTTTTCCCTTTTTTCAAACAGTGAGAAAGATTTTATATGTAACTTAAACTGTAAAATTGAACGCATAGCATTCTTTGTGCTAGAGACATACATGATACCTCATACTGTACAGTCCAAATCAGACTTTGGCCTGAATTTCATCTTGCAGACAATAAAAGTATCTAAACTTCAACTCAAATCAGCTTTGTAAACTTTTCCAGAGCATTTTCTGGAATATATCACTATGGGAATTTCACTTAACTGCTTTTCTAACTGAGAACTGTTCTTTAATGAGAGTGTCTTTAAGTCTGGAATACAATGCACGACTTTTCAAAGCGAGACAAATTTGAAAATACTATGCATTATAAAATTTGGCAACTTTGTAAATTGTTTCAGAAAAAACGGCATCATACATTAAATGAGCCACAATCAAATTAAATAAGCAGTATTGCTTTTTTACACTGAACTGTGAGCAGACAGCTAAAGAATTATACACCATTTGACTTTCTGTGAAATCCTCTATCCTTGTCATTTTAATGGTAAATGTTTGTCAGATATGGTGAAAAATGATGAGATGTAAAATACACAGATGAAGCTGTGCGCCTTCTATTTATTATATCCTCAGCTTGTGAAAAAGCTACTTAAACTTTGATCCCTTATATGGCTCCCTCTTTACTGCCTATGGGTTTTTTTATGATAGTTGTCAGTTTGCAAGCAGATTTTAGATTTTACTTCTGCATTTGCCTTTATAAGACAATGCCATATTCTCATATGCCAACTATTTAGTCTGTAAAATCCATACTATTTTTATTTTTTTCTTGCTTATATAGATTCGTTTTTACATTGTGTCAACTTTTGTCCAAAATGTATCGACTGGCTGTGACTTTCAACAACATGCGTTGGACCTCCTGATGGCAAATCAGGGCAAAACATTTTGGCCAAAAATCGAGTTGTGTATTCCAGCCTTAATCAAATACTTCACTGTGTCTCTGATGTTTACGTTCAGTGCAGCAAACAATATGTTACTGTTCCAGATACTTAGGCGTTGTTTGACTTCAAAAACAGTATGAAAGCAGTTCATCATACTTCCATGCTGCCACTCATGAATCCCTTTCTTCCTTCATTCACAAGCAAGGGTCTTTCTGTCCGAGTGTGCCAAACCAGTATCTGAAAAAAAAGAGGAAATAACACATTTTTCTGTTTTACATTGCCAAGCTTTTTCATTTCCAGCTAGGGTATGATGTTTCACGACTGACCTTTGTACAGTTAGCGGCTTTGGGTTCCAGGTCACTGAGCGTGACTAGATCCTGTAGCAGACTACTTTCCTGGTATCCTCCTTTTACCCCTTTTAACTTAAAGTAGGCTTGAGGTTTGCTGAGGATGAGCTGAAGGTTCACCGCAAACCCGGCCATGTCAATGGCGAAAGGTCGACGAGGGTCAAACACCGTCCTCCAACCGAACACTTTGCCTTGAGAGTTGATTTTGGGTGATTCGTACCGGAGACCTCCAACAAAGGCGACCGGCCAAACTGACACTTTACGAGTCCAACGCATCTGCGGTATGAGGAACATGGAATCAGTTAAGCTTAAGGACACTAAAGAGTGGACCAAACGTACCGTACCTCCTCAAACAGCTCCAAGCTGTAAGTATTGTCATCATCTGCAAAATACACGACTCCTTTATGACTGGAGTTTGGGTTAATGTTCTCCCTGAGCCAGCGGAGAGCCAGGTTCCTCTGCGTGGTGCCTCGTGGGATACGTACATTTCTGGTCATGTTTTTTTTTGCTCTGAGAGACTCAGGCGTCTCTACGTTCAAGTGGGTGTAATTCAGTTCCGTGTTCTCCAGCAGTTTGGACACCAGCGCCGTCTTCTTCACCGAGTCCTCCACCAACAGCCAGTGAAGGTTGGGGACATGTAGGAAGGTGTTAGTGAGGCGAGTCAACTCGGCTTTCTGGACAGGCCTACTGTAGGTTGGTGTTATTAAGTGAAGAGTTGGCAGTGTGTCAGACCAGGGTGGAGGTCGCTGGTGGATGTACCTCATCTGGTTGGCCTTTGTAATGCGCTTGTTCTCTGTGACACAGGACCAGTGACGTCCAAAGCCTCCTTGGTGAGCTTTACTGGCTGTAGTTCTGTTATCTGTCCATCAAAAAAAAATAAGAGTTTCGAGCAGGGACAAACAATATATTGAATATTAAGAACTTTTATTTACTTATTTATTTTTGTGGTGCATCCTGTTTCACAGTGCACAGCACAGCAGGTATAATTATAAGAATGTGTGTGTGTGTGTGTGTGTGTGCGTATATATATATATATATATATATATTTAAAGAGCATTACTTTACAGATTTGCTCATATTTTTTTGTTTTAGAGAAAATTAAAGTCAAATCAAATGAAATCACCTTTATTTATGTAGCGCTTTTACCAATACAGATTATGTCAAAGCACTGAACAGTATCAAATTGGGGTCAGTAGTGTATAATGACGAGATTAAACACTCAATTCTTTTGCTTTTTTTTTTTTTTTTGTCAATCTATGGATCTATGTAACCAAAGCGACGACAATAGATAGAAATTAAGTGTCCCCAACAAAGCAAAATTAAAAGAAAATGACTCCAAACATTCTTGCACTTGGATCATTTCATATTTAAACAATCATAAAAATGTACTTTATAGGTTAGCTCTTCCAATTAATATGTCTTCAGATTGACCCTGACTATAACCGCATATTTCAAGGTTTCAAAGGAAAACAAAAGAAAAATAAATAAAATCACGTAATTGTTGCACTTGGATAATTTCCCTATATTCAAACACTCATAACATGTGTCACTTTATATCACTGTAATTAGTTTCAAGGCATTTTACTATATAGTTTTTGAAAAAAACTGAACACAACAGCACCCAAACAACAAAATGGGTCCAAGCGTTTGCATTGTGTCCCATTTTACCAGCACTCCCCTTTATGTCCCTTTAGCTAACCTTAAACATTAAGCTCCATTGTTGGACTTGGATTATTTCCATATATATAAAGTATAGGTTGTTAACATTAACAGTTTGCGGTCAGAGGTTCCTGACAGTTCCTGTCCTCTTATTGTAAGTCAAATGAAGCTGATTACTGAGACTTTTGTTTTGTCACCTTTTGTCACGTTGTAACAGCTCTTGGTGCCTTTTGCTCCAGTATTTGATTGGCTATGCTGAATGGATTAGGACTAGGGGAAGTTTGCTAAACCTGAATGCTTCATTTGCATTCTTTGTTTAAACTGTCTCCACCTTTGACGATTGAGTCAGACGACTGAGACTACTTTGACGACTGCAGCGCACGAATAGTTTTTCAGAATAAAGAGAAAATTCTGCTTCAAGATATCCAAGGTCTGTCTCCTGGTCTCTCTTGGAAAAATTCAACACAGGTATGTATTTTTTCCTCAGGGTTGGAGCTAATGTCTGCAGGAGAGTGTCCCTCCAGGATTAACGTTCCTTACACCTTTATAAGTTAGCTCAGAGTGTTTGAATATACAGGGAATAATCCAAGTGTTAGGACGTATTTTGTTATTTTGGGTGATTTAGCTTTTTTCTCTCCAAAGCTATACAGTAAAAAGCATTGGAAATGAATAGATGGGGTCATTCTAAAGACATATCAATTGAAAGAATGAACTCACCTTTAAAGGGACACTTTTTATGAGTGTTGGACAATGGGACACAGTGCAATTTTAATTTTTGCATGTTTTTGTTTAGTTAAACAGCTGTTACTAAATCCGACCAGCAAATACTATCAATTGTGTATTTAAGCAATACATTTTCATATCTTTTCTCTGCTACATTTTTACACTTTTATGAGCTATATGCACGAATTGCTTATAAGAAAGATAGTCTTTAATAAAATATTAATCACAAGGAAGGTCTCTTTTACTTCTTAAAAGTGCTCACGTACCTATTGAACAGATTTACAGTCAGACAAAATGTTGTGAGCTGCACATATACAGCTCTGTTTGAAGTAGGCTATACTCAGAAATGTCATTGCCAAGTGTTTGATTGTAACTTGATCTAACGATAAAAAAATAAAAAAAACATTGCTAATTAACTAACTAAGATCGCTGCGGTTAGTGCTTAATATTTCCGTAGTACAGACAAACAGAGTAGATCATTCATAGAAACGTATATTAAAGACTGCGAATGCTCAAGCATCTACTACACGCTTTGCTGTGTTATAAACCAATGCAACTGTTACATTCATTGTCTGTTTAGTGTTACATTTATGGTTTGTTTAGTTTCATTTTCATGGTTTCATTTTGTTTCTTCCTGTATGCCCATATTTGGTTTTTCCTGTGTCTATGTGATTATTGGTTAATTCAGTCCCAC
>JAUCMU010000055.1:994394-1015946 GCA_032275025.1 Enteromius treurensis | reverse complement strand
ACACATTATATACATTATATATATATATATATACACATATATATACACATTATATAAATATATATTTATATATATATATATATACACACACACACACACACACATATATATACACATACACGTATATACATATATAATGTGTATATATACACATATATACATACACATGTATAAACATACATACATACATGTATACATACATATATATATATATATATTGTATTTTATTATTTTTTTATTGTATTTTAAAAAAAATTAAGTCTACAGACTATCCTTCAAAAGAACAGCCTTAATTAATGGTATTTTATTAGAAAAAAGAAAATGGCACTTGTGGTATGTGTGTGTGTTTATTTAATTTCACCAATATTATGTATTTCCAATTATTTGTATATCAGCATTGTACAGAATCCTTCTGTACAATGGAGCCGTACCTGGAGAGGTTTATCAGGTCTGCGGTAGAAATCACAGTAGATGTATCCCAGCAGTCCCTCTGTTTCATGGACAACAGCCTGTTGGCAGCACAAGACACCATAAACACAGCTGCCCATCTGCTTTTATACATCTGTGAGTGATCGACAGACAGTTGGTCTTAAAAAACGGAGCAAAGAAAGATGGAGGAGAGGATCTCACAAGCTTTCGAACATCTTCGCTCCACAGTTCGCCTATCTTTGGCAGCTCCGCTTGAAAAGAAACGCCCAGAAGCTGCATGAAGAGACTGTTGAGTCCCTCCATACAACAACTCAGAGAGAAGTACGGGCTGTAGACGCTGGGATCAATGTTAAACCTACAAGTACATGAATGTGTATGAGGATAAACAGGAAGTGGATGGCATATTTAAAGGGATCTATACATGAAAACGCCTTACTTTTCCGTTCGGATGGCACTGCTGAGGTACGCATGATCCCACGCCATCACTTCCTGATATGCGAGAAACAATATTTATGAAAAAATAAATAAAATAAAAGAGCAAAGCAGCCTTCACAAAACAAAACAAAAAACATTTACAGGATTTGTCGAGTGTGTTTTCTTCTTCATTTCTTTCATCATCTTGAAGTCTCTTGATGTTCTGTATTATGACAAACAGAGTAAACTTTACCACACATCAAAGATTCCCGTTCAAAACAGCAGTGAGCGCGAAACATACCTATCAGAGAGCTTTTCAGTTAGCAGCTTCAAAAACTTCATCACAGTCTCTGTAAAGAAAATAAATCCGTTGTGTTTGCGTAACACCATTTGCAGCTAAAAGAGGCAGCAAGTGGTGCGCTGAATATTTTTACCTGGGGTTTTAGCCATCGTTCCTTTCAAAGCCCTGTGTGCAAACGATTCATAGCCCACTAATGTTGCCAGCTCATGTCTACAAGCCAAAAGCTCATCCAGACGATGCAAGAGACTAGCGTTGGGGAACAGAAAAATTTTATACGCAGCTTCCCGCACCTACCACAGGGATGAAAAAAGATGCGTATGAAAGCAAACATTGCCATCTAGCTTGCATAAACAGCCAACAGCATGTGCACCTTTAAGCTCAAGCAACAAACAGGGAGATGGTAACTACACAAACACACACCAGCTCATTAGGAGAGTCCGAATGCAACCCGCCGATCTGAATACGGTTCCCATCTATCGAAAAGCAGTGGCGGATGTGTTCTGGAAGAACTTGCTTGTCTATGGCGTTCGGGAGGTGAGAGCCACTCAGAAATTCGTGGTAAAGATCAAGCAGCTTCACATTCAGATCGACAGCTTTGCTCCTCTGAGATGATTCATAAAGAAATATACATATCATCAGTACAGTCACATTAAAAAGTGCTTGTATTTTGGGTTTTAAGGATTGTTCTCACCTTGGATTCATCCAGATGTATTCCACTGATTTCAAAATCGAACATGAAGAGCTCCGCCACTCTTCTAAATTGGCAACATAACCGAATGAAAGAAATGAATGTGTGTATTCAGCAGGGATACAATTAGCCATTTATTTGTAGTAATTAAGTTACTAAATTAGTAGTCAATAGTACTAGTAAATAAGTGTTTTGATAATTGTTATCAATTCCGAGTTTCTGAACTCATGCAGTTGAGTCCACAGTCGTTTCAGAAATATATCTTCTCTTGTTTAAGTCTGAAATGTTTAAAGGGATAGTTCAAAGTTCACCTGCCTTGTGTTTGAGTCCAGAGTGGCCAAAACAGCCTCGTTTTCCAGTAAATTCTTCAGACTCTGACACAAATCGACATTTGTATTGAGTCTGTGATATGCACAAACAAAAAAATAAAAATAAAACACAAATATTGTTTAGCACTACTAGGATAACCAGATGACAGATACACACGTTTCCACAAGAGTTCCGATTTTAACGCAGGTCCTTTCCGCTGCATCCCGAAACCCAGCATCCGGATGAGCCACTCTGATGAAATCTGCCTGTAAGCAAACACTTTGAGATTTAACAGGCCCCCCTAAAAAGAATCACAGTTTAAGCTACGCCAACACAATTATGTTTACCAGGTCTGCAACTCTGCATAAGCTGTCAGACAGCTGATCAAATGTTTCCACGGTGACGGCACCAGGAGGATGTGTGCAAGCCTTTTGGACCAGAAACTCTGCTTCCCTGAGAGCCTGATGCTGAGCCATCTGGAAACCGGCAGGACCGCTGAGGTCTGATACTCCAAACAGACCCTGAGAACAGAGAGGAAACACAGTCATTTTACACAAGAAAACAAGGTCGATGTAGTCATTTGTTTGGAAACCTGTTTCTGCCAAGGAATAATTTAAAAAAATGAAATAAACAAGGTAATTGAGACTTTTTATCTCATCATTTTGAAGTTTACATCTTTGCAATTCTTAGATAAAACCAGAATTGCAAGATATTAACTCGGATTTAAGGGATAAAAATTGTAAGAATTGTCATACCAATACAAAATAATGTAGGTTATTATAAACATAACACACAACAAACAGTAACACATATTCAAAATGTTATAATTTAATGGAAAATACTTTATAAAAAGCATGCTTTACTATAATAACCAGAAAAAAAATGTGACAAATAAAACTTGATAAAATAAAAAATAATAATAAAAATTATTTCACTGTTAAACTACATGTATATTATAAACTATTACAAAAGTGCTTTAATAGTATATTATAAAAGTCTCACCACATTTTTCTGTAAATGTTCAAATCGTTGGTGCTGAACATTGAACGCTGCTCCAACAGCAGACCATTTGTTGACACGGAGTCTGTAGAGCGCGTGCAAGCGCTGCAGCAAGAGCCGCGAGCCTCGCATCACTGAACACCATCACACACAACACTATTTAATATTACAGCATAAGCTCCTGAAAAACCGCATTATGAAACAACCTGGCCGGCTCTTTCAAAAGTATTATGCACACATAAGTAATTTGCCTAACTAAGGTTTCCCAGCTTGTAAATCCGCGGAGATCAGCTGTAACACCTCGGAAACCGAGAATTAGGTTTCACTACAGCACTTTCTATAATCACGAAAGGAACATCAAATCCTACATTAAGGAAATTTAATCCAGAAACTTTAAAATATATCTATATTTAAGAAATCTGTTATGCTGTGTTTAGCAATGCTGTGGTTAATTCGGGTTTGTTTGTTTGTTTTTAATACACTAACGAAACTGCGCAGAGGGTGGGTAAATGATGTGTGACGTAAAGCTCAGAGTAAATAAATCCATCCAAAGAAGCAAACAAAAGATCGCCTTGGCCTTGTTCTTCAGTAATACACTGGCGAAAATGTTTCACACGAAGATTATGCTTTGCTATTTAAGTTAATGACCGGTTTCTTTAAGCATTTGTGGAAGTGATCTGAATACGATCACATGCATCACATGTACTGGAGAAACAAGTAAATAATTGTTTTTTGTTGTTGTTTATTTGTGAAAAGTCTGATCAACCAAAACTAAAATAACAATTTATTTTATGCTTTTCAACTGTTCTGGCAAATCTTCAGCTAAATCACTGAGTCAATCAAGAACAAACAAGTTCCCCCATTTCTTCACGTTTTATGTAAGCCCTATGGATCAGTTAGGTTTGTTTTTCATCTCTTTGACAAATGTTCATAAGGGAAGCAAGCCAACAGCATTAGCTTCACAAACCAACTTTAGAAAGAGCAGGAATGTGGCACTAAACACAAAGCCGAGACACTCCCTTGCCTTAAGCTGAAGTGTGTTAGAATATAAACAAAAACCTTTGTGGCAAATGTTTTCTAGGTTATCACAATCAGAGAAAGTTTGGGTGGAGGCTGGGGTTAAGATCACATATGGTGGGCAACTGCTTATCCATTTATCTTATTAAACAGTTCCGACAGTTAGCGACTGTTGATGTCACTTCCTGTGTCAACAGGTGCTGTTTATGAGCTTGCATCCATCTGCCCCACATCTGATTTGGTCATTTAAGATACTAACATCAGTACAAGGCTGTTTTTGAGTAATAACATGTAAATGGGCTTGTACATGTGCATATTCATCTGTCATATTCAACGAAGCCAGTCATAGATATAAACTTGCTGCAAATGCATGTATATCTTTAAACATTAACCGCTTTTCTTTCATAATAAGAACTGTCAGAGTACTGTAAGACCCATCGGAACACAGCTTGAAATGTTTCCTGAAAGGTGCTGACAAGCAGACCTTTAAGTAGGCCTACATGTCAACTGAATACTCACATACCAAAATTTTATTTTAGCCATAAAATTACTTATTTCATTACTATATAATGACTTATAAGTATTACATATTAAATACTTTTTGAGTTTATAGGTTACACACAGCTGAATAAAGGTTTTACCTGAAACTACTAAAACATCCAGGGGCAGTTGGTAAATGTTAGAGCGGTCTAAACTAGAAAAACCTTGCACTGACTTATCTTTAAATACATTACCGACACTGTTTGGTCTTAAAATGCTCACATGTAATGCTTTTTTGTAAGACATCTTTTTAAAAACTACTTAAATGTCCTAAATTAACAAAGGTTTAATATAATTCCTCTCTGGGAAACCACCCCCTAGTGATGAAAAAAGTAGAAGCAGGTGCAAATAATGCACAAAAACCAAAATACACACTTACTAAAGTTTCTGTAATTTTAACTTGTACCATGGTAATACCAGTGTAATTTTAATATCAATAGATATTATTGTAGTTTTATAAATATTCATATATTTACTGTTCTGATTTCTGACATTATATATATATATATGTGTGTGTGTGTCTGTAACAACTTTTTGGTTTTAGTGTTAGTGACTGTGATAATCTTTAAAAAAAATGGTATTCTTTCATATATATACTCATTTCAGTATATCAATCTCTCAATAAAACATTGCAAATATAGCTAAACCTACAGTAATGTATATAACTTGAAAATCAAAGGGAGAACAGGGTATCACAACTGATTTTTTTATTGGCTTGTTTTATCGAACCATAACACACAGAGATACATCTATAAACAATGATCGAAAGAAAACTGTACATTTATACTTGATATCGAAGTCCCACAAAAAATAATGCTACTGCTGGTCAGAACGCTTTACAACTTAAGAGATTTTACATGTAATTTGTCTCAAATTTCGGATATTAAAGAATCGCTGGCTTCGCGGAGATGTTCATCCCACGTCTGCCATCGGTACCATAACACAAACTTGACTGAAAGCCCCAAAAATCTTTTTCACAGCAGTTTTAACAAATTTATTGCGGTACTATCACAGAAGAGACAAAATCAATACACACGAAGCACAGGCCTGACATGAACTCCAGTACTAGAGAATATGTTTATTTAGCAGAAATGATTATGGAGAACTGTAGTTAACATATGGAACACAGCTTACAAACGTTCTACAAGTAATCTTTCGCCTTATAAACAATAAACGATGAGTTATTTGCCCACCCCTCCCTCCCCCCCAAACACACATTACAGGTTACACACACACACACACACACACACACACACAAAAAAAATAAAAATCCCTCATAGAGCCAATGGAATGTTAGTCATTCGGACAAGCTCTGTAAGATGTCCAGCTGTCTGTGAAAACGACATGCCCACAACCTTCCCCTCCACTTCACACTTTGAAAGCGAGTGCAGAGAGAGCAGGGGCCTCTGCCCAATGTAAAAATGCTGGATATGATGAGATCACTTTCAAAATGTTTATTTTCTTCCATAAAAAATGTGTCTCTACAATCAAACTACTAAAAAACCTGCCTTTAGAAAATAGTAGATAAAAATATTCCCCTGAATTGTACAAGAAAAGAGGTACAGGGAGTGCTGGTAAAAGATGAAACCTCAGCAAAGTTATTCCCCGTCTTCTCCTTTCTTGTCGGCGTCTTCCGTTGCCGATGCCTGACACAAAACATCATCACTGGCGTTAGATTACATGTAAAGACTACAAATAGGGTGTTATATGTAAGATCTGCCAGTATAAGACTTTGTTACCTCTTCGTCAGCTTTTGTTTCTCCGTTTTCTGCGGGCACCTCATCTTTTTTCTCCTCTTCCTTGGGCTCCTTGGGTTCTTTTGTTTTCTTAGGTTTGGGAGCTGCCTTCTGCAATGTGGCAAATAGATTTTTTTATATTATTGTTACATCATAATTTAGAATTGAGTGTTTTTATTTCAACCGTTTTATTACCTTTGGCTTGGGCTCTGCCTTTGAGGGTGCAGGTTTCTAAAAAATGAAAAAGTTATAATACATCAATTAATAAATAGTGAATATAAATAATTGCCTTTAAATTATTTCATCTGTTGAACGAATGAGAACTGCATATAAAAGTAGAAGATGTATACTCACATTTACCAACCTCTCCGACCTTCTTTTAGGCTGCAGAGCAATAACAAGTTTAAAACATGCACCTTATTTTGATGTGCTAAATATATATTGTATTATTAAACTTTATTTCTGTGCAATAAGGAGTGAGATCTGCTTACCTCTGTGACTTCAGTGTCATTGTTCGCCTATGGAGGAAAAAGAAAGAGTCCATCAGTGTCATTTTTTATCTTCATAATACAAGTTGTATGAAGAAAATGACAGAAAAGTATTAGATAAAACAGTCTAGCTCATCAGAGAATTGTACAAATGTAATTTATTTTGATTGTAATTCCTTCTTAACGATTTTTTAAGTACTTTTGAGAACGAAAAAAAATGAGTTAATTTCAGGTTTCAACAGAACATCAATATATTTAGTGCAACTACTTTTCATAGTTTTAGAGACCAATGTGAATAAAGCCATGGTGGCATGAATAACCTGTCAGTAACTTACTACAATAATTTAAACGAGCTAAAGGACAACATAACGCAGAAACAGTTCTTGGACACGACCAAAGTAAATAACACGTGGTTTTCATCAACAGCGAATTCAGTAGCGGCTGTAATTGATTCATATTATTTATTAGAAAGGGTCTAATAAAAACCATTCCGTAGGGAACAGGAATAATCCGAGATGTATATTATTGATTCACTCGAAAAAAGATCCGGTTCACTAGAATCGTTTGTTCGAGAACCGAACTACACAAGTCACCACGTATGGTTCATTAAAAAGAATCGGATCACTTCCATTGGTCAGGGAATAAGCCTACTAGGGTTGTGCAGTAAAGAATCGGATCATTCGGAGTCACTAGCTCTGGGTTCGGACATGGTTGAACTACGTTTCGTACTGTGTGTGCATTAGTTCTTAAAGCAACGACACACAGGCAGCAATTCATCAATGTTTATGACCTGCCTTCGTTTTTTAATACTGGGCAGCTCGGTCCGTTTTTATTGCACTCTTGCGCGCACCGCCCCCTTCATGCACACCGACTCATTCAACGCTGATTAATGGAGATTTGCACTCGCCCCACCGAGCCCTCGCCATGACATTCCCGCCATTCGCTTTCAAACACAACATCCCGAGGTGCACAGCCGAGAGGGAAAAAAACACTAACGTTACAGAATATACCAGAATAATAGGAAACACCGAACAGTGGCGCTATGATGTGCAAGAATACCGCCATTGCATAATCTGGCACTTGCACGATCAACTATATCGAGACGCAATCGTGCACTAAAGCCCTAATGCACGAATTAAATCCCTAATACACGACGATGAGCTGCAGGATAAAATATAGCGCCGTCTGTCACTCAGTTTTCAAACCGACAGCGAGTCTAAATCATCGGGGTTGTAAGGGCAGCCATGACACTAAAAATCCAGAGCCTTTACAAAGACATTTACGTGCAATTATAGCAAACCCCACTTAAAATAAAAACTGCACGTGATAGATAAACACATAAACATTCCACGCAACAATTTGATTTGATGTCCTGCGTGGGACAGCCTTTTGGGTCGCGCAACTGTATAAACTGCACATAAACGAAAACTAATATCGTTACACCCCCTTTGTCTGATGCATGTCGACAGACTTCTTCTATTTGTAAACAAAAACACGACACATATATATGCACAAATTATATTCCACATCCGCTCATGCATGTAAATTATTTTGGGGTTTAATTAACTCCGGTGGAGGAAAAATCTCAGTCGCGCGCTCTCAAATCAAAACACACGTTTATTTAAACAGGCGAGTATGCAAACACAAAAACGCGCGAATGCTGCTGCAGTTGTATGAAAATAAGTACATTTGCATGCAAAGTGCACTAATGCACATGCATTCTCCTTTTCATTTCTCTTTTGCCTTTTTTTAATACTGCATGTTCTATTAAAGATGGTGCCTCGATAAATTAGGAAACCAATGCGCTACTTACTTTGCTCCTTTTAGGCATGGCTGTGGGTTTGTACAACGCACAAAAATCGCACGGATTTAACGCTGAAAAACAGTCGACGCTGTGTGTTGAGCTCGGTTAAAGATTCACACAGTAGGTTTGAGCACGGTATAGGAAGACGTTAACGCTCGTCCGAAACAAAAACCTGCTCAAACCGGATTGGATTCTCCTCCTCCTCCTTCTTCTTCCCTATTCAATTCATCACAGGCCGACCTGACAGATAATTTTCGATTCCCACTATGGTGAAGCCGCATCTCATGAATAATAATAAGATGTCGATGACGTTCATTGGTAACCTTCCTTGAGCACCCAATCACCTACCTTGATTAATATTCATGAGCCATGCCATCCCGCTATTAGGTTTCGTTCATTGGCCAGCAGACTAGCGTCCCCTTGCCAACGACTGCCTGTAAACCAATCAGAGTGAACGCAGTTTTAGTCATTTAATATTCATAAGTCACATTTTCACCATAGTAGGATTATCAAATCCGTCTCTCCGCCTCCTGCTCCCGGTGATTGGCCTGCGGAGACTCAATGAACATTTTCAAATCATAGCAAAATACCCGTGTGGACACTTTTGCATGCCAATCAGTTGGAATATTATTTGTTTTTGCTGTGACTTAAGAGCTGGCAAAGGGATATTGATGGTTCTGTAGTCGTGTTAGGAAGTCCAAAGTCTAATTCCCACTTTAATTTCCATGCGATTAGATCATAAATATTGCGCAACCTAAAGCTTTTCTGTTTTTTTTTCTATGGTTTCCAGATGTGTGCGAGTTATTTTAGGAGCCGGATTTGAAACGGACATCGGAGCTGCTAGGCTTTTAAAGCCCCCATGCGTGCCAACGTTTTGCTGGAGAAAATGGCGACTGTGCACCGAAAACATTTCACTTGTGTCTCACCAACAAAATCTAGCCGTTTCCTAATCGAGCACGCACATGTGGTTTAAAATAAATCTAGTTTCAGTGCATTTTAAAATCAGTTGTTTATATGTTTTGTTTTTACTTACAGTGTGAAAATGATTTAAATATTAATAAGTGAAAAAAGAATCCACGTTATATAAATTAGCTAACACTTAAATAGTAAATTAAAGAACATTTTGACAAAAATAATAGTAATAATGTTCGTATATGCATACAATAGTGATTTCCAGTCTAGGAAAGTGATGGAAATGTAATAAATTGTAGAAAATCAGTGTATATTTCTATAGTTAATATTTAAAAAAGCTTTTTAAATATTTTAATATTAAAAAAATATATTTTGGTGTACTTTAATCTACTGTGTAGATTTATTAAGTAGCATATTAATTATTAAGTAGCAGTATATTATATTAAGTAGTATGATACATAATAAGTCGATATACGTTTTTCAAATATAGATAATTCAAAGTTCCCTATTTTTATGCTTGAAAACAGATTCATGTCACATTGTGAATATCACAGGCAGATGATTTATTTTGCTGTAAATTGGGCATAGCAATGCACAGAACATGTTTACCGACATACACACAGATGCACAGTTGTTCAAAACACCTCAGCGTATATAATAATTCCTTTGGGAGAGATGTGTGCAATAGCTCCGTAACCAAGGTGACGCCTTTAAATAAATGGTGCTCTGAAATCTGGCATATAGTGTATGACCTGAAACATGTGTTAAACAGCTTGGTGTCATCATACACTTGAAGCACACTGGCTATTTAAGTGTGCTGTACAACTCTTTTAAGCTTAAAAAAAGTTTTTTGTGAAGATCTCCTGGATTAGCTACAGCACCAGTAGATACATAGTTGGTAAATATAATATTAAAAGTGATTTGTGGACCATAAAAAGTTCTCATATGGCATTAGTCGTTTAATCCTTTTCAGTTCAATTAAGTGGAATGTTACGTTTCAGGTCATCATTTCAAAGGCTCCTGCGGTTCCTGGTCCACATCATGAAAATCAGCCATGTCTTTAACCGCACTGCTATCTCCTTATCCAGATTCCAGACCCTTGCGATTTCACCACCAGATCATAGCAACTCCCTCCTCGCTGGTCCCCTCCCCCATGAAAACATTAAACTCCCTTCTATAGGCAGCTCTTTCAGGCGGGAAAGTCATGCTCGTGAGGTTCTCCCATGTCCATATGTTCCTGCAGGACTGAGATGGGGGTGGGTGTAGTAGGTGTGGCTGGCGAGTTTCAGATAACAGGTCACATTTGAGGACTGTTGCCATTCTTAAACTTCAGTTAAGACAGGAAGGAAAGGGGCGCTGAAGTGATCTGTGCCACAAACGATTACAAAGCACTAACCAAACATACAAGAGTGAGATCATGGTGCATGTGTGATCACGTGGATCACGTCACTGGGAAAACATACAAAACACAAGTATACAACAAGCCCCTTACAACTACTCTAAATGTCCTCAGTGTTTGATTTATTTCGTATGCTAAAAACCTACATACGGCAAAACTGCAATTTCCAATAATACAAAAGACAATTAAACTATAGAATTTTAGTAGCTGTAGTGCATTAGCAGTGGTATTCTGAATTGATTTTTCTATGTGGTATAGAGTGTTCTGGTTAGTTTCTAGGGTGTTGCTAAGCTTTGCTAGAGTTTGAGTGTTTTAGTGTGTTGTTATGTGGTTGTTGGGGTGCTCTAAGTGGTTTCTAGGGTGTATCTATGCATTTGCTAGAGTTTGAATGTTTTTAGTGTGTTAAGAGGTTGGTGAGATGTTCTAATTGGTTTCTAGGGTGTTGCTATGTGTTTGCTAGAGAGTTAATGGTTTTAGTGTGTTGCTATGTGACATGTTCTGGTTAGTTTCTATGGAGTTGCTATCCATTTTCTAGATTGTGAGGGTTGTATTGTGTTGCTATGTGGTTGTTGTGGTGTTCTGGGCAGTTTCTAAGGTGTTGCTATCCATTTTCTAGAGTGTGAGTGTTTGTAGTGTGTCGTTATCTGATTGTTGATGTGTTTTGGGTGGTTTCAAGGGTGCCACTATGCATTTGCTAGAGTTTGAGTGTTGCAATGTGAGATGTTCTTAGTGGCTTTTAGGTGGTTGTGGACTTGATTTGGTTGGTTTCTAGGGTGTTGCTATGTGTTTGCTAGAGTTTGAATGGTTTTAGTGTGTTGCTATGTGACATGTTCTGGTTAGATTCTATGGTGTTGCTATCCATTTTCTAGATTGTGAGTGTTGTATTGTGTTGCTATGTGGTTGTTGAGGTGTTCTGGGCAGTTTCTAGGGTGTTGCTATCCATTTTCTAGAGTGTGAGTGTTTGTAGTGTGTCGCTATGTGATTGTTGATATGTTTTGGGTGGTTTCAAGGGTGCCACTATGCAATTGCTAGAGTTTGAGTGTTTCAATGTGAGATGTTCTTTGTGGCTTTTAGGTGGTTGTGGACTTGTTCTGGTTGGTTTCTAGGGTGTTGCTATGCATTTGTTAGAGTGTTAATGTTTTTAGTGTGTTGTTATGTTTTGTTAGTTGTTTTGGATGGTTTCTAGGATGTTGCTATGCATATGCTGAGAACGAGTGTTGCTTTAGCGTGTTGCTATGGGTTCCTGTGCCGCTCTCAGTAGTTTCTAGGGTGTTGCTTTGCATTTGCTTAGTGTGAGTGTTTTTTTTTAGTGTGTTGTTTTGTGGTTGTTTAGGTGCTCTATGTGTTTTCTAGGATGTTGCATTTGCTTAGATGGATGTCAGTGTGTTGTTATGCATTTGCTTGGTTGTTCTGAGTGGGTTTGTGTGTTGCTGTTCAGTTGCTGGAAATGTTTTTTAATTTGTATTCTCTTTTTTTGAATGTTGCTTTTGTGGTTACTATGCATTTACTGGTGTGTTCTAACTGGTTGCAGGGGTCTTTCAAGTCGTTGCTTGGGCATTACTTTGCATATGGGTTTTTTGAGTGAGTTTACTTTGTTTCTATGTGGTTTCTAGGTTGTTGCTTTGGCTTTGCTAGGTTGTTCTGAGCAGCTGTAGTGCATTGCTATGCAGTTGTTATCTCGTTTTGGGTGGTTGATAGGAAAGTGCTAAATATTGTGTGTGTGTGTGTGTGTGTGTTGCTGTGTGCATTGCTATGTGGTTGCTGGGGTGTTTTGGGTGGTTGCATACAAACCAAAGTCAAAAGAGTTGACGCCCAAGTCAGTTGGGTCTCTCCTTTCCTCTCTTTCTTTTTTTTTTTTTAGTGATGTTGTGGTGGCCAATTCTACGTCACCACATAACTATGTTTTGTTAAAAAAAATAATGTGTTCACAGTACTGTACAATTTTGCAAGGAAGTCATTTGTTATTCTATAAAGTTGAAAGATGCATTGTGAGGATCAGCATGAATAGGTTTACAGTGGGATGCGTTTGATGAGTGAGATTAAGATACCTAGGTCACCTTGAGGTATTTCCAGTAGCTTGAACAAAAGCCTCTTTGAGGGGCAGCACTTCCTATGGTACCATCTGCCGCAACATCTTACTCACTCGACCGCCTTCATTTTACCCTCTCAATCATTATATAATCTGAGCACAGACGTTTAATTAAGACCCATTTCATAGTAAATCCACCAGACTACAGCTTTGATTTGGTTTGAACATATCTGTTTGGCTCCAGTCAAACCCAGACCTGCACAGGCACGCAGAAAATGATGATGGTGAATGCTAAAAATGTAAAACACAGTTATTGTGGTGCAATCTAAAATCCTGCCACAGTTGACTAAGAAAGGTTTTAGCAGAGGTTGATGCAATGTGATCAGGCTTGATAAAACATACAGCAATGTTATTATGCAGACATCGGGATTAAACTAGTTCAGTAAAGCTTCACTGATGTGCTCTTGCAGGATTGGCTACAAGCACAGACGGCTCTAGTGAACTCATTTTGGAAGTGCAAGTGTAACCCAGTGACTATATGGATCAGTAAGTGGATTTCTCCTCGAGCGAATGGCTGCCTGCCCATCTGGACGTGCACGTAAAGCCCAGATTACACAGAGTAATGGTGGTGCAGCAGGGGTCAGTGAGAGGGGAGCAGTCAGAGCTCCTCATCAGTCTGCTACGGACTTGTTATCTGGAAATAGACAACGTGTTTCATTGATATTTTGGGGTTTAAGCGTTCTTTTTATTCTGTCTATGCACCCTCTTCATATATATGATTACATTTTCTAGTGGAATACTACATTACACTAGTGGAACACTTTGCTCACAATGTTTAGTATCCAATACATTTCATTCAATGCATTCTTGGTATACACTTTATGGGAACTAAAGGTAACATAAAAGCTGATATGTGAAAGCTTATAACTTCCAATTTTAAAACATACACAATCTATCAATAATCTGTTTATTCATATGATACAGTAAGTTTAAAAATTAAAATAAAAGAGCATATTTTGAGGAAAAACATGCACACTACACATGATACTACTGGTGTCAACAGAGGCCACGTGTTGGAGATTGATGTACAGTAAAGCCCAAGGACCTGCTGTGACCAAGTATCGCTTTAACTGATCGACTGACTGACTTAATAGATATCCTAGAGGTGCGTCTTAGACAATGACATCATGGCTGACCAACTTCTCTTTTGTGATGAAGCTTATTGTCTCAAACTGCAGTGAAAACACAATTGGTTTAATCAAGGGTGAAGTAAAGAGGTTAACATGGGACTTTTCGTCAGTAACTTTAGATGATAATGAGGGACACTGCAGTGGATTTAAAGACCCTGTAGTGGTATTAGTGTCTTAAAACATGGTCAGGCCCAGAGAGAGGCTTGAGGGCTCAATCCCCTCCCCCATCTTATAAAATATTTCCTGGTTGCAGCACTGAGGGTCTTGCTTACAATGCTGCTGTTTGTTTATTAGACCCACAGCATCACCCAGTCGACCTACAAAAGTGATTTAATTATATATCCTAATAAATACACGGAAAATTTCACAATCTTCAAATACACACAGAAATGTCAGTCATGAAGGGCAAATCTCATGAAGCCCCTAGAACTGACTTTTCTCCTTCCTGCTTTATTTGAATTTCATTGCCCTAGTGCTTAATTTACACTGCCTTTTGCCCGAAAGACACCGAGAAGCGCCATTTTCTAATGTTTTATTGTGTAAGAGCGCATTCCACCACTAGAAGGCGACAAAGGTAAATATTTTGCAAGGAACTCAGTGTTAGTGGTTTACACGTTAATTTGACAGATTGATGTAATTCTTAGCAACATTAAAAGATTTAGTAACTGTATTTGACAGTTACTAGAAAAAGGTTTCAAATAAGTTTACATTAAAAATATTAGTATTCATAAAAATAAAACTTCTGATCACTGAACACTGATCTAAGACTGTAGGTTGGTTTAAAAATTATGATGACAAACATAATAGTAGGCCCTACATACAAATTGTGCCATGAAAAACATTTCAAAAATTCAAGTAATTGCATATATAAAAGCACAATTTCACAATCTAATAATAACTATTATTATTATTATTTTAATTTTTCCAGAGAGGACATGAATGGACATTCATTAAAATATATATTATTATTAGTTTGATTTTATGTTGTATTTCATTTTTTCAACATCAAGTAGGCATTATGAGCATTAAATATTAGTGTAGCAAAATAAAAATAAAAATACTAATATTTAAAAATACTAATATTTTTGAAATACAAAAAGTTGTGGAAAATGAATTCCTAGGCCAAAGATCACAGGGGAGAAAACTTGAGTAGTTTGCAAGGTCACACTTTCCCAGACCTGCAACACCTCAAACCCCATGACACCTCCACTGGGGTTCCCGTGCCAAACCTGCTTCTGTTTTGCTGAATGAAGCAGCTCAATTCACTGGTGCAGGAAAACTGAGGAGCTCAAGAGGAAAATCTGCAGTGCAACAGTAAGGTTGCACAGTTCACCATTTAGTTTTCTTATTACGCAGCCCTCTGAAAAATCATTCTGTGATCACATATATTTTTTAATGTGGCATGAGATGCTATGAGATGTATCAATGCTTATACAACGTTACAATGTTTTCCCCACCATATCCAAATATCATATAGAATTAAAACACTGCTTCAATGTACTTTAAAGAATAGTATGTAATTACTACATTACTATATAACCACATTACGTTTTATACTATATAAAAAAAACATGGTACAACAAATAGAAAAACACATTGCTCTACCGATACCAATACTTGGCATTACCATCCTACACTAAAAGTAGCCTACACTTAATTTAATTACAAACATGCAATTAAGTTTCCAAAACGTTCCATTCAGGGATCATTATATTCTTTCAAAATATAGGGAGAAACTAAAGGGAAAGGATGTCGCCCATTATAGTTCCCTGTCTGCCAGTTGTGCACCTGCATGTGGCCTTAGTCTTTGACCTTGTGCGGTTTCTCTCCCTCCCATTGACTCTAATCAAATGTGTGACCCGCCATCCCTTGCTCTCCACAGGTGCAGTTCACACTCAATACTAATAAAGAAGGAGTCTCACTCCTGCCCCCTGCTGGCTGACGCGCACCTGCCCCCTCCGCATTCACTCACTCCCGCCCCCTGCATGTCGTCTCAGACCCTGCATCACCAAATACAGTAGATCTTCTCGCCACATAATAACAAAACTATTTCACGGAATCATCACGTCTTATTTAATGTGTTGAATCAACCAGTTTGGGAAGATTTTTAGTGAATAATGGTGTAAATACCGGTCTGTTATTCTCACAAAGCTATCGTGTGGCTTCAAAAGACGGATTATATATATATATATATATATATATATATATATATATATATAACATAACATAAATCATACAGACTTATTTTGTGACATATATTTTTGACAGAATAGATTTATAGTGGCTATAGTGCTTAAATCTGCGACAACATGTCGTTTTCCATCAAATGTTGAGAACGCGCCTGGTATTCGTGCATCTGATCAAATTCCTTTGATTTTATCGCTGAGTAAACGGTGCTGTAAAAAACAGGTTAATTTACTTAATCTTTTTAGACAAGCTGCCCAAATCCTGTCGCTGTATTTCATTCATAAAGCCTGTAATGTTACCCATAGTTTTTCTGGGGATGTCTAACCTCTATATTAAATCCCAGAACGCGTTTTGGTCTGATAGGAACAGACACAGCAGGGCCATGAAGGCAGCATAACAACAATCTTAACCATAATTTTTATCATTTATTTCACACAGAATGGCTTAAATGTTATCCACATTCACTCTGGTGATGTCCAACTTCCTTTTATCTAAGGAAATACAGCAGCAGATAACGGTTACAGCAAGGTCACCGAATCAGACAAATGAGTTACCAAAATTAACGACCTATTATTCATCCAGGCGATGTCTAACCTTCTCCGGTTTTATTTCCTAGAACACATTTTGGGCCGTAAACAGTGATTACAAGTGTTACGCCCCTCTATTTGACACAGATAATGGTTGTAATGTCAGTCAAATTCACTCTTGCAATGAATTACAGCTATTTCCTATGCAAGAAAATGTTTTGGTCTGACATATGAACAGACGCAGATATACATCAGCATTCGACACAGCATTATGGATACCAAAATCTGTTACCTACATCTGTTTAGCCACGCAGAATGGCTATATATTTTTCTATTGTATACATCCTAAAAAAAAAACATTTGGTCTGATGTGAACAGCTGCAGATATAAAACAGCAGAGTCACCAAATCCAACAACAGGCACCAAAATATGTTATTTAACACAGAATGGCTTTAATGTTACCCACACTCCCTCTGGTGATTTGTAACTTTCTGTATTTTATATCTTACAATGCATTTTGGCCTGATGCAAATAGACACAGATACAGCAGGGTCACCAACTACGAGAACACAGAATTAAAGGTTACGGGAATCGACTGTCCTTCATATTTTCACACTGAATTGCTTGAATGTTATTCAAATTGAGTCTGGTGATGTCTAACCTCCTCTGTTTCATTAACCCTCTAGAAACTAGTTCTGATCCAGCAGGCCCACCAAATCTGACAAAGTAAAAATGTATCTTAGAAATATCATAATAGCAATCTGGTTACTCCAGGTCATTAATTTCAGTCACAGCAAATATAAATAGCCCTAATATATACATGATTCAACCCACCGGCAAACTTTACTTGCTTTAAGCATACTGTTAAAGATTTATGCTAATATTTAAAATCAAGTTTGAATATTGTACCCAGTTTTGTTTCTAAAGCAAATTTAACTTTTAAATGCTACTTTTATTTTTTTGCACAAATACGTTTGCTTTTTATAAATCGGGCAATTCACAAAAAAGTTCCCCACAGACACAGACAACTGCAACTGGTAACGTTGGATTCTCTTTGTAAGTTACTTTGAATAAAGCCTTTGTCAAAAGTGTACATTTTAATAAATGTATGTTTCTCACCTTTGCACGTTCCACTTAAGGGTTCGGTCTGTTTTTACGCCTGTAATTGAGTAGCTGGTAGCACAAACCCTGTCATGTCAAACGCTGGTTTATTATCATTTGTCAACTTTGCAGTATGTACAGAAACCAAATACAGAGTCTCCAAGAGCCACGGGGTATGTCGTTTTGTGTATAAACACAATATGTGTTTCAGGCCTGACGTCATCATAACCTGTTTGCATATGTCCTTCTGTGTGCAGTATACTCGCAGTTGATGCCCTGGTAACAATAGATAACTACGCAAACAGAGTTGCCCAATAACCTGAGATTTTCTCAAAGACTTTTTTTGTCAGTACACCTGAAGGTAAGTGAACTTCACCTGTTTCTTTGTACAGATACAGTGATATAGATTTAATATATATATATATATATAGCTCCAGGAATGATTTCTGTTGACACAGTCAACTCTCTTTTTTTCAGTGAAACTGGGTGTGTCTTTCAGATTTGAATCAACTACATTCAAGCACAGATCCTTCAGACGGAACATGGGTTATATGCCTCAGAAGTAATCTTTTGGATAGACAGGCCACCTTTTTGACATGTCAGTGTGACGTCAAATCCCCATGAGATCTGCAGACATATGCAAAGCAGACAGGCTCGTTGGGTTTCGACTGCATAGAGATGTAATAGATAGCTTACCTCTCTCGCTTTGATAACATGACCGGAAGCCTGCTGAACTTTAGCCTCTCTGTAGGTTGACAGGTGATCTGACGAAGGAAGACTAGGGATTGTTTCTGGATTTTACTCGGATTAATGGAATTTTTTGAGGTAAGTTGTTGTTCAGGGTCTTATTATAAATAGATTTAAGTTAAAAAATGAACATACTTATTAAAATCTGACAGGCTGTCTGCTGAACAAAGATAATATAGAGGGAAAGCTGTTTTTCTGGCTTAATATTCAATGTTTTTCTGGAAACCATTATACACTAAAGTGGAATGGTTTTTCGATTAGACATTTATAAATATTCTTAATGACATTTATAATGTTGCAGAGTATTTAGATTTAAATTATAACAATTATTCTAATGAATAAATGAAATGAAATGGTAACATTACATGTTAGGTTCTTATAAATTGTAATAATATAATATTTGACAGTATTACTGTATACTGTGTTTTTGATCAACTAAATGCAGCCTTATAAGCAGTGAGTAAATGGAAATGATAAATAGTTATTTGAAAACTAGCTGAATTTATACTCCTTTAGATTTATTTAAACTTTAAATATTTCTTTTTATTTTAGTTGACGATAATAACCCTGGTGAACATAAGAGACTTCTTTAAATAAAGGGTGTGGGAATTGAATTATTTACACATTATTAATGGTAGTGTAAAGTCAATAATTATTTTATAATGAAGTACGTAGTGTGATCTAAAATGTAGTATAGAAGCATGAATGATGGGAATGTCTGGAAGCATGAAACAAATGAGTGGTTGCCAAGAAAATAAGATACACATTTTTCATGTCTAAAACACACCTACAAAAACAAAAGAGGAATTCCTCATGGTTGAAGACAATCAGCTGAGCATACTGATAGTTTCAGGGTTGTGTCCCATCAGTTGCTCTTCCTGTTTCACACCGATGTGTATTTATTTTCTGCAGATGCTGGAGTGACGATAACTGAGGAAACATGTATGTTTTTAGACTGGGTCTTTTTCTTCTGATCACTACGGGTGAGTTTTCATATTCACTTTATCTGGGTGCCCACAGCATCTGCACAAATCCAAAAAGCACACTTCGAGAGTATTTTAGTTTTGTTTTCCAGTACAAATGTTTAAATACCTTGACACCAAGTTTGTTTCACCCACTGGCATTTTTCTTTAATAATTCACTTAATTTATTCTAAGAACAAATCTCAGGTGGAAGAATAAATGGAAGAATGATTTTTACTCAAAATTTCATATTTAATGAGATATAGCCAATGTGACAACTAGCCCCGGTCTGCATTTATATAGCTTTGCTCAACTCTTTGTTAATACTTTGGAATCATTTGTGACTTGTGTGTCGTTGACTGCAGTGGTGTCCGCTCAGGTGCAGCTACAGCCTCTGAATGCAGTGGTACTCCGTGGGTCAAAAGGTCGGTTCAACTGCAGCACAACTCAGCCCCCATCCGTCATGACCCTGTCGGTCAACGGACGCTTGGTTATCACCATGCTGGAATCATCTGGGGTGTTTAACAGCACAGATCGTTTTTCTGCCACAAATTTTACCACGCCTGGAGATTACAGATGGGAGTTTGTAATTAGCAACGTGCAGAGAAGCGATGCGGGTGGAGTCACCTGTCAGGTTTTGGGTGGAGCGTCTGTACAAGCCAGTCTGTCTGTACAAGGTAAGAATTGTTTAAAGTTCTACCCTGATTCATGCCACATGACGTAAACTGTTTTGACTGATTGAGAATGAAATGTGAAGGTGTCATCAAAGCTAACAAATTAAAGTGCTTCTGTTATGGGTTATGAAAGTTCATATTTTGGTTTTGGGAGTCTCATATAACAGGTTAAAATAGATGCAAGGTCCAAAAACACTTTCATTTCCTTATAATAAACATTGATTTTTACCTAATTCGTTCAACGACTCCCAATCGATCTGTTCAACAATTCGTTTTTCCGGTCATTGGTCGATGTCATTAAAGCAGTGTTTGTGAGCTTTTAACGCTTCAAAAGCAGCCCCTAGTGGCAAAGAATAAATTTGCATTTTCATTCAGACCAACCCAAGAAGACCAAGGACTGGGCAGGCAATATACTAATGGTTCATTTTTACATCAACATGAAATGGATGTGGACTTGTTTTAATGATTCAGAGTTGACGCTTTCTTTTGAAAGACAATAACTTTATACACGGTGCAAGATATTTTCATTCACTTAAAACTATGTTAAACACTGCATCGAATTTCCTTTTCAAAAATCCACAATAGGGCACTTAAAAGAATTACTATGTAAAAGAGTTCTATACACATAATTACTATTATGTAGAATTATTAAGTAGAGATTGTTTGAAAGTTTTACTTTTTATGAAACAAGGATGCAAAATAAAACAAATGCTGCTATTGAACTTTCTGTTCATCAACACTGATAATAATAAATGTTTAATTGAGAGCCAAATCAGCATGTGAAGCATCATGTGACACTGAAGACTGTAGTAATGGAAAATTCACAGGACTAAAGAAAACTTTAAATTATTTTTAACTATAAAATAGTTACCTGAAATTCTAATAATATTTCACAGTATTTCTGTTTTACTGTGTTTTAGATCAAACAAATGCAGCCTTTACCATAAGAGAGAAAAACAACACAAAAACCGTACACTTAAAGTCAGTTTTAAAGGGCCGGTTTCATAGACAGGGGTTAGCCTAAACGTCTAGGTTACTATTGTAACCCACGTTCCCTGAAGGAGGGAACGGAGACGTTACATATGGGAACTCGCCAGAG
>JAUCMU010000055.1:977599-988809 GCA_032275025.1 Enteromius treurensis | reverse complement strand
AAAATATCACGAAAAACCCTGTGGTGAAGCACTGCTGTAGTGATGGTGTCAGCTGGTAATTTCAAAGAATATCATGGTGCTTTATGGTATTATTTAGTGCCATGGTACACTATATATCAAAGCACCATGATATTCTTTGAAATTACCAACTGACACCATCACTACAGCAGTGCTTCACCACAGGGTTCTCCATGATATTTTGCTTCACATTAGAACGAAACTGGAAATGCTCCATATCTGTGTCTTGGAGGTACACAGCACGAATTTGCCTCCTTGTACGAATTGGTCGTGAGACTGTGTTGGTCTATTGGATAATTAATAATCTTTTTCTTTTATAAATTAAGTGATTAATATCTTTTCTAACATTTAGACTTTCTCGTGATTTTTCTACTCTAAATTAACTGTGCACTGAAATCATCTTATTCCGTCATAAAATGGCCATTAAAGTCAAACTCTTTTCAAAAGCATTTTCAATTCAAGAACATGGACCTTCAAAGTTGCTGTTATGAAATATTCAGAGAGCGAGCAGCTGTAAAGTTCTCATAGATCTTGGCCCACTATTAACAACCTCTCAGAATAGCTGCTTAATTCAGTTGGTCTGAATGACTGTCTTCTCCTGAAGCAAATGATCATGGATGTGAGAAGCGTAAAGGTCAGCCAGACTCCACAGTTTATTTGTTCACACAATCTAGTTGGATCTTTTGCTAAAGGCACTCCGGGGAGTTAATGAACCACTGTTGTGTTTTAGAAAAAGAACAGACAGAAATACGGCAACTTCTATAACTGATACACCAGGGGTTGTCTTGCCAGAAGACACAGCTTGGTCTCAGGCCAAATTTAGGAGCTAATGATTGGAAAGGAAATATTATGACCTATGCTCGCAACCTTACTTTTAAAGATTTATTACTTTCTCACAATAAATCCTCCAGAGAGTAGCAAAACTGTCTGTTCTCTCTATATATACCCCTGCAAGCCGATAGAAAAGCTTCTGTTGTGGTTGCATGGTGCATGCTCACTTGAGACCCATTTTTGTCTGCCTATTATTTAAAATATCATGCTATTTTTGTACTTTCAGCAGAAAAAGCAATGCTGGTCAGCAGGCCAGTGCAATTCGAGACATTATGTCAATGACAGATTTTTTCATAGTAGGTGATATAGGCACATTTTGAGTTTTGGTGAATTTGGTGAAATTTAGCATTACGTGATTTGTTCTCTAGTCAGTCATTCACAGTAAATGGGTGCAACCACAATGAGAGTCCAAATGGCTGATAAACATCAAAATAATTCATTCTGAACTGAACAGGATCCATTAATGAACAAGTGATGCAATATCAATTTTTTTTCCAAATCTTCACATTTTCATTTTTGGGTGAACTTCTCCTTTAAGGTTGAATGCTGAGCCTTATGTGACTGGGATTTGACCCATAATGGTGGACTCTCATTCTAAAAATCCCTGAAGCCCTGCCAGTCCATTTTCATAAGCTCTTGTTAGGTGTTTTTAACCAGATTCATTTATATAAAAATGATTAGTCAGGTAGATTTCAGCTTTTACGTCATTGGCTCAGTTGAGGTTTAAAAAATGACATTACATTACATTTTCTGAACTGCACTGATCTCATTGGGCTTTTCGCAATTAGTATTCATGCATTGCATCATGTAAACCCACTGTTATACCTTAATCAAGAACTTTCTCTCACAAGCATTGAACATCCATTTACACAGCTCCAACATTTTGCGAATCAATAATTTGCATCATAGGTAAGTGCCTATTAAAACTGTATTGGACATGTTTCCATTGAGTTATTTGGAATGAGGATAAAGTCTAGCTCTTCTGACGAAATGTTCCAGTTTTCTGGGAGGCCAGTAATAATTCAGTGTCAGAGAGCCATTTACTTTAAATGAGCTCTCTGTAAATTGATCACTTCATTACAACACACAGCCAATGAAAGTCAAAGTGAGGTGCATGACAGAGAACACGATATGTGCGGAGGTCCTCACTGAATAGTTAAGGATAATTATTAATTATTAGGCGTAACAAGATTTATATGATTGTTATATACACTGTAAAAAATGGCTGTGATTTTAACAGTAAAAAAACGGTGAAAATGCTACTGGAAAAAACTGTTAAATGGTTAACAGTAAATTCCTGTAAAACTTACAAGGAAAAATTACATTCCCACACGATAAAAAATGGCCATGAACTTAATTTTAAAAAACAGTGAAAATGCTACAGTAAAAACCTGTTAAATGGTTAATGGTAAATAAATTCCTGTTAAATTTACAGGGAAATACCGTTAAATGACATTCCCCGAATTCCCTGCATTGCATTTTAAATTTTGTTTGAATTTGATGTTTTGTCTTTGAAATAACTGTTTTACTACTAGTTTTTTGTATCAGTTATGTTTATGCTTGTGTGAATGACACTGAGCACCTTCTATATGTTTTACTATTTAAAAGCTTCTTGTGATGACTTTTGGTTCATCATTTCACTTTCTCATAACCTCCTGCAGTTGGTAGTTATTATTGTATTTCAAAGGAACAACATAGATTTCACTATTTTAACATTTTGGTATATTAACATTATATCAAATATTATGGTTTCTAATTAGAATTTACGGTATTTAACTGTAAATTTAAAATAAAACCGTAAAAAAACTATTAATTTTGATATTATATTTTTAATTTTTTTGCCGTAAAAGAAATAACGGTTTTAGCATTATTTAACGTTAGAATTTCTGCAACCCCACCTGCCGGTATATTACCGTAAAAATAACATTTTTTTTACAGTGTAGATTTTATGAAGAGAATAAGTTTGTTTGTCAATGCCAAACTCAGTATCATGATGCCAGTGTGTTATGTGTTTGCTAACTGAATGCTTTTTTAGTGCATTGCTATGCAGGGTGGTTGTTAAGATGAAGACGTAGAGAGTCTGTAAATACGAACATCACAGCCCTGCATGAATCAAGTCAGAAAACAACAGTTAATATTCCCAACACGATTAAGCATTAGCTTTTAGTCCACGGATATTTCAATTCTGAACTGCCACAATACCTATATCAACATAATAAAAACACGTCAGGGTTCACAACCTGCAGTTTTAGCACTACACAGTGGACATTTCTCTTTGAAACTTTTTAGCGAAACATGCAGTAAGGCATGTAAAAACGGTGTTGCACAAAATGAGCACAGAGGTACATATTTGTATGAGACCAGGTTAATTATAAATTAGCCACAAATTTGCCAAAACCTACAAAAGTAATGATCTGCCATATGCGCAAGCAATGACAGAATACCACTGCAGAAGGTCTGAGAGGGGTTTCCTCTGTACTTACAGGGTTCAGATATAAGTAGGTTCACTATAATATAAGCCAAGCTGTATCAATGCCAATGTACATTTCCCCTCCTCCTCCTCCTCCTCCTCCTCATCCTTTATCTCCTGTGCTCTTCTTAGTGTAGGCAGTTTCTGTGCCAGCAGTGCATTGGAGATGATTCATAGGATTCTGCTAATGGTCATTGATAGTCTATCAGGAATGGCCTTAATTAAGGCTTAACCATTCTCAAAGCCTTGTCAGTCTAATGAATAGCTAAAAAGTAATCACGAGAAGTAGGCTTTAATTAAGCATTTGCTTGAATATGTACAGTAATGTGCTATTGCTGTTAGGTTTGGCTGGGTGACGGTTATGGATCTTCAAATGCTCAACAAAAGATTCTAGAGACTGCTTTGAAAAACACAGCCAGCCGTTTCTGCGGATCTTACTTAAGTGTTGCAGTGTAACTCTGAGGCAGTGTGGGTCATTATCAAATTCAGAGCTCTGGGGCAGCAGAGACATTATATGACACCAGGCAGCGCCATTAAACAGGGACTGTCTGCGGCACTGTTTACTCAGGAAAGACCAAAAATACAGAGACCCAAGCACAATTCTCTTATGTAAAGAAAAGAGCAGTGACCCTCTGCAGGGCTGTGATTTGAAATAATGGAATAGTTCAGCCAAAAATGAAAATTTGCTAGAAATGTACACACCCTCAGGTCATCCAAGATGTAGATTGTAGATAGGTTTGTTGGAAAGGATTTGGAGAGATTTAACATTACATTGCTTGCTCACCAATGGACAGAATTAAAGTCCAAATAGAAGACATTTACAAGACATTAATTAATGGGTTGGTGTGGTGTTGATTACTTGTTGACTATTGTTATGTTTTTATCAGCTGTTCAGACTCTCATTCTGACAGCAACCATTCACTGCAACCGGTGAGCAAGTGATGAAATACTAAATTTAACCAAATCAGTCCCAAAGAAGAAACAAACTCATCTGCATCTTGGATAGCCTGAGGGTGAGCTATTTCTTTAAAGTGATGGAAATGCAAAATTAAGAACCTAAAAGGTTTTTTTTTTCTATAAATGTTTTTTTTTTTTTCATTTATACACAGTTCATCACAAAATTCATAGTGACAACTGCCCTGTAAGGCCTGTTTGGCCAAGTGTGAGTCAATAGAGAGCTGCTTTTAAATTTCCAATCTCCATTAAAATGTTTCTGTTAAAGCTGGTCATCCAGCTTGCGTTAATGGAAGGCAATCGATTGTCATTTAACAAGCTGGTATAAAAGATATTATGGGAATTCAAGGAACAAAGAAAGAGATGTCACACAATTTTGATCTGGTTGTGGTTGCGTCGCTCTAGCTGGTTTTCTCCTGCACAGCACCAGAGGAATAGCTTGTGTTTAATGGAGCTCATCTGTTGAGAGATGATAACATCTGTGATAACCAAACTCGCTGCTCAGCGATAATAAAGACCGTATGGGAATCTGATGCACCAAGCCCAAAACGGTTTGAAATTGTGTTAGTTTGTGGGTGGCAGCATGCAAACAGGAAATCTCCTCAAGCTCGCATGCTGCAGAAAAGGAGAAAACGGCACGTTTCCCCCCTCCACTGCACATGCACAATCAATGCATATACTAATTCACAAATGATTTATTAAGATATCCCCTTATTAAGGACCGTTTTCTCCAACAGGGCTGGCTCTAGGTCTTTTGCTGGTGCGGCATCTCCCTGCTGCTGATTTAAAGATTACATTGATCCAAACTATATTTATGCCAAGAACCGCTGCTGCAGTGAAGCTTTTGCACTGGTGTTCATCTGAATCTATGTGAGGCAAGGGCTGCATGCTAACTTTGATGCCGGATCTGCACCGAGGTATACAAGCATATTTGCTGTAGGTTGTGGAGGGAATTCCTTAAAATAATCTAATTTCTGCTAACTGTAATGCAAACTGAATACATTTAGTGGGGATAGTTACCTGATTGCATATGTAAATTTATTGTAAGCATGTTTTAAATATTAAAAATTTATATTATTATTACTATAATTGTTTTGTTTTACTATTATGTTATTTATTATTATTATAATTACGAGAAATTAAACATTTTTGCTTTTTTGTGGGGTCTTTCCATTGTCTTTTTATCCTTTAACCCTCAAAGCAAGCACACACACATATGTAATGTGTATACACACAAACATACACACACACACACACACACACACACACATACACATACACATACACACACACACACACATGTATATATATATATATATATATATATAATCAATGTAATGAATGTGCATTAAGTGCATTGAAATGTGGATGAAGTTACATATTTTGATAGAAATGTATATAGTATAAGCAATCTGTTTAATGCACTTAAGTTGAATTCTTATGCATCTAAATATGTAATTTATCATGCTGTACATTTCTTTAGAAATCGTAAAGACTGCAATTGTGCGCTTCAGTGATTATTCAGAAGATTAAAGTGGTGACATCAGAAGCGTTGACACCGGCAGCTTTCCATTGGTTTAGTGCAAACGTGATGACATGAAAGGGAGTTGGAGCTCCAAGTATAAAACTCCAGCAGGCGCACAAACCCACGCAGCGCGCGGACTGAAGGACTGCATCACTGCTGCTCTTCTGCCGAATACACCCTTCATCATCATACTCATCATCCAGCATGAGTGAGGTGAGCTTTCCTCATACTATAACCCTCGGTGCACGATGCATCACTCTACTGTAACGAGCTAATGGGGTTTCCCTAAGAGGAAATTCTCTTTCAGTGTTGGGGAGACCTGAAAATGCAACATTAAGACAATGCCTTGAACTTCCATCGATAGCAGTCCCCGTTTTCGGAGTTTGAGCGCATGCTTTCTTCACCACAACCCTCCAAAAAAAATCGTTTTAGGAACTGAAAAAAGGCATCCATTTATCTGAACAATATGCTAAGCAAAGCTTAAAAAAGCGCGACGGATTGGGAATATTGTTCTGTTGCATCTGCGCGCGAAGGCGGATTGTCGAATCAGCATTATCCACGCTTTGATTAATGATGCAACAAATGACAGCTGTCAGTTAAGACTAAACAATAACCTGGGATGACACTGTGGTGTACATCGACGATAAGCGGCTAGTAAATTTGCTCTAATGATCTTTAAGTCGAATTAGTAGTGTGTTGATGCATTAAATGCTTTTGATAATGTTTGCATTAAAAATGCATATTTAGAATACGTTGGAATTCTTGGAGTTCGTAATACTACATGCACATGGAGCCACCACAGATAGTTGAACGTTTTTACGCATTTTCCCCAGCTTTTTCTGTCTGATATTATTGGGATTGATCTTTAAATTAGGGCAGATTAAAAATATTAAAGTACAAATCTTAAAACACAACCGTTTAGTAATTCATTCGTTACAGAACAAGTCAAAACGATTCATTCTAATAGGCTAACGAACTGAATCAGTCTCTGATTCATTGAACCGAGAACCGACCTATAGCATAATCTTCTGGTTTAAAAGCTCACTGTCTCGATAAACAGAAAGTCATCTGTTTTTATTTTTCCCCTGTAATTCGCTCGTATCCCCACTGAAAACCTAAAATCCGCTTTTGATAGATTCGCAATGGTCCTTGATTCACGGAGCTGACCGATTGACAAAAAGTAAGCAACACAGAGTTCGTTTTAATACAGAAAATGACTTTAATAAACAACGTCTACAACAAGTGTTATAGTAAGAATACCTTATGCCATTGTATTAAATGCTTATAAATGGCTACTTAATGAGCTGAATGGTGGCTGCGATAAACTTAACTAGCCTATCAGACATGAAATAGCTAACAACAACTTATATACTTAACTGGCCTGAGTTTCCCAAAAGCATCGCAAGCTTAAGTTAATTGTAGCTCCATTGCTTTCAATGGGTTTACGATGTATTTTTGGGAAACGTGGGCCTGGAACATTTTAGAACAGTGCGGTCACGTAGTGATGCAAGAGCTGCTGATTTGTTTTTGCTTTGGGTGTTCGAAAGAATCGATTCCAGAAAGGATTTGGACCTACCAACTCTACGCTTTGCACGCGCTCGAAATGCATGAAGCGCGCGCGCGCGTAGTCTTTGAGGTAGTGAGTGCGCGCGTGCGTTTGTGCCTAATGCGCGCCGACCCACTGCAGCATCAGTGGATGAGTAGCCGCTTACCTCACAGCAGGAGCAGGAAATGAAACTGAAATGAAATGAGTCTCGATTAAAAACATGCCTGAACGCGGTGTAGCTACTGCACATCTTTAAACAAATCTTCTGGCCCATTCAAGCATATCTGTGAGTTAAATGGACAGAGAAAGCACATGGAATCCAGAAATGCTGACTAGAGCAGCATAAGCTGAGAACTCCTCCAGGTGCTGGTGGAGTATGCACTTCGTACAACAGTGTTGAATTATTTAAGATCTTCCCTTGAACTGTCCCAGCAGTTGCCTGCATTTTTCTTACTCAAGAACTGAAGGATTTTCACGGTATCTACGGGATTTTCACGGATTTAGACTGTCTGAAGTGTTTGCATAGGAATATTCAAGAGATATGAGTGGGAATGAGGGAAAACGTCGTAGAGATGGACTTATAAAAACAATATTACACAAGAGCTGAAATTTTAATTATTTAAAGGGGTCATCTGATGCCGCATGCACTTTTTCAAGATGTTTGGAGTGAAATCTGTGTTGGGAGTGTGTGTACACAACCACCCTACAATGATAAAGATCCACCAGTAGTTTTCTTTTAATTTAATAAAAATAAGTCGCCCCGTCACACCGACAGAGGCCACTCCCACAATAGTTGATTGACAGCAGGCACCCTTGATCAAATGCGTTAATGTTCGTGCAAATCATTCATGATCCAGCCTCACCTACAGAAGCAGTGAGTATAATGTCTTTTATTGAATGTTAAAATTACTTTTAACATAACTTTTAATTATCATTTACACAAGGAGAAAATATACACATAGCTACTACATAAAGGAAAAGAATGGATCCTGCATTATTAATTTATCTTTTAAATTATTTAATTTAATAATTAAAAAATATTATATTATTTAACTACTTTGCACATCAAACCACCTTTAATTGCTTGAATTGTAGTTGTATGAATCATATCTAAACTACCTTTTTAATACATTGAGTCATTTTGGGGTTTGGTGACCCCAGTTTCAAGTTGGAAACAGCTTTTAAATAACATGAGGATGAGCAAATAAAAAAAAGGAGACAGCAAAACAAAACAGCTGTTGGGTTTACAAGAGTATGTCTGAATTTGAGGGGGAGCATTAGGATTTGAAGTGTAATCTCTTATGCCTGAAATGGGCTCTGTGACACATTTACCTGATTAGATATCGGAGTCATTGTTTAAACAGGGATTTAATAAATATGCAGTGAAAATACATGGCACAGACTGATGAGATCAGACAAAGAGATCAGGATTAGGCACAATCAGCGATGACCTCTACTGATGTTAGTATGGATTGATTGGTCTTTCCGACATGTGAGCGTGGAGAAATCACTCTTCCCATTGTTTCCAGAAAAGCTACTGCAGTGTATTAGCAATTCTGTATATAAAGCTACAGAATGCAAGTATGGTACTGAATCCAAAAGGTCCTGATTTGGAGGGCAGACCAGAGATTGAACTGCTGTCCGCACTGAGATATTAAGCAGATTTGTAGATGATTTTTTTTGCTCTGTAGGATTATGTAACACAGGGTGGATTTGGATCTGAACCATAATAGGGGTCGTATTCTGACGTCTGGTAGCCTATGAAGGCTGTCTTCAAGTGCTCCTGGGAAGTCCTTGCATGTGGACCAGAAGTCATAAATTCAGTGGAACGTCTACTCAGATGGTTTTAGTCTTTAGTTCTTTTGTTTCTGAAAAGTGAAGCATTTGTTATTCTAATGAAAAAAAAAAAAAGCAAACTGCTGCTGAGAATCATGGGAAATGTAGTTTTCTTGTTTTGTGCGCTTTTAGTAAAAATATGAACTTAAAGGGTTTCTCCACCCCAAAATGATTTTCTTTTATTAATCGTGTCGTTCCAAATTCACAAAAGCTTTGTTTGTCTTCCAAACACTTTATGAAATAATTAGTCTCCCCTGTGTCTCTTCACATCACCATAGCACCATTTTGGAGAATATATACCCTATAGTGAGATTTTAAGTTGACGTCATCAAAGACTAAACAACTTTTTGTTTTCTGTGATACTGTGTAAAATACAGTCTTAGCTCACTGGCCCATGCAGTTCATGGCTGTTAAAAGTGTGCTCATTATTTAGACTGAAAGGTGTTTTGATATTGTTGAGTATATATAGACTATATGTAGAGTTGCTGCAGGGCTCAAAATAACGTTGGAAGACGTTTTGCAGAATGAGGGTTACCGTATCCGAAAAAACGCTAAAATGACTCGTAAACCTAAATAATGCATTTGATCTATTCGGAGCTACATCTGAACTGAGCAGCTCCATGTGCTGTGGTGAACGCAGCTATGAACTTGACGGAGATCAAAAGCAACTTATGGCCCTCGAGGTGCAAACACTGGATGTAATCAGGCCTGACAATTGATTTTTATACATTACGGCCCAGCGCTTCTGCATCTTCCACACGGATAAAGAGGAAAAGCGCACTCGACTGTGCGCATGGGGGAACCAGACTGCACATGCATAAACAACGACCCCCCAAATGCACTGCACACGGCGGTCCGGGGCACATGGTTCCGTTGCTCCTGTTCATTTATGTCTTCATCTTCCTCTCGCTGCATTAAACATCTGACAGTGTGGCACTAGATCTCAGATCCCGCATTACACGGGAGCCGATTTACTGTTTATTTCCTTGGTCAGTAGCTCCGAGCAGACTCCAGAGCAAACTCTCCTGCAACTCAGCACTGCACTTGTTTCCCTGATGTATCAGCAATGTGTACACAGTATTGAACCGCCTGTCAGAACCTGGAACCATTATCGGCAGGAAGGGATTTGTGCCACTCGCTCCTCAGAAGAGGCTTGGGATCTGAAGGGTTATTGATTCATGGAAAGCGGCTATGTTGAAATACTGGCATAAGAAAGGATGGCTGGCGGACTCACTGTGTCTGTCTCACCTTTTTGAACCCTCAATCTGCAGATTAAAGGTGTTTGTAAGTGAATTACACCCACCCTTGGAGGACAGCGATGGACAAATTTGAGCATACAGCAATTCTGAGACAGACGCTCACATGCAAATTTGATCTAGTTGCTGACACCAGAAAACAAGGCCAGTTCTTTAGCCAACCGCCTACAAAACTCAGTCACCAGAGAGGGTGTAACACTGATCAGTTGACAATGCCTCTTGCCTCCAAATGATGTAGCTAATGACATTTAAAAAAAAAAAGAATTTAAAGCAAAAAAAAAACTTCAAAAAGATATACAATTCTTTACTGTTGTACACTGTTTGCATGTGTTTATTGAGTATGATATTTGATATATCAGGGATTAATAGCTTATATAGTATGATGGAAGAATATGGATCTTGTATTCAAAGATCCGTACTCAATAAACTGAACAAAAATGTGCCGTTTGTTACAGTTGCTGATATTTATATGGCCACAAGATAAGATTGAATTCTTATAATTTGTGTAAATCTTATAGCTATTGGCTTAAATCAGTGTGAAATTTATATCAGCGATATTATAGACAGCTAAAACTAAAACTATTAAAAACCATTGAAAATGCTCATTTTAGAAGAGAATTTCAGATGACACTCCATCCACACGAAGCCGGTGCGTTCCCTATCCGATCATTATTTTTTCCACGTTCTAAAAACACATGAAACCGCAAGGGTGTCGTTTTCAGATTTATCCACTTTGGGACCCGGTTTCAAAAAATAGCGGTTTCAGTCTCCTAA
>JAUCMU010000055.1:962225-972652 GCA_032275025.1 Enteromius treurensis | reverse complement strand
GCATCATAGAAGTGTTCCTACAATGTAAACAGACCAAAAAGTAGTGATAATTATATGGCATGCTAATAATAACAACATGCATCCCTACTAAAAAGTAAAATAAAGAACTCACATAGCCTTTTCTGGAAAAGGGATCTTTGAGAGAGGGAAACAGAGTCACAATCCCAACTGTATATTTAACTCTGATCTCCTTAGGTGGAATACTCCTAAGTAAACAAAAAAAGCACATTGTTCTAATTAGTCATTAAGTGTGCTTAACTAAGTAGTTAGAATGGTTATTCACACACTTTATAGTCAAATTATTTAAACAGAGGAAAGGGAACAACATCCTTTACCCTACCCATATTTATCGATGATGTCTCCAACTAATGCGTTCACAAGAATCCGTCTTGTGGAATCTGTGATTTTCCTAGTTGTTTTGTATTCCTGCAATATCTTCTCCCCAGCAGGCTTTTTTTTCTAAAACACTTTTCACAAGCTTAAAAACAAACAAACTAAAATAAATAAATAAAAATAAATTGTAAAATCATCTAACAAAACAACATTCATATTTTAGTAAGATTGCGACAAGCCTGCAACAAGTTCATCAGCAAGTGGCAAATATATAGCAAAAGCACATATTACCTCCTTAGCTTCTTGCAAATAGTCATCAGAACGAGTTCTTTTAGGTGGGAAGAAAGGAACATCACTGTCTGATGCCTGTGTGTCCGACGATGATGCAACTGAATGAAGTGATGGTGCATCTGTCTCATTTGAAGATAGATAACTTGTGTGTGTAAGAGAGTCTTAAAATCAAATAGAAAATTAGAACAAAAGCATATACACACATTTACATACACATACACATAATTACATCTTTCCATACCTGTTACGGCCACAGCATCCATTACCATCCAAAGAGTGTCAGGCTTCTGCTCAATAATGTCAGCAAAAACATCTTCATCTAAAATTCAGCTAAATAAACCTTATGATCTGTGGAGATGTCAAACTTCTGCTTGACTGGAAAGACAAAATGTAAATTACAGAACAGAAATGGGTGAACAGGAAAAAAAGATTTAAATAAAAGAGCTCATCCATCATGCAAAAACAATGCATTCTTCAGGCACCCTGCTTCAGAAATAGGTAACGCTATCCTATATTATAACTTTTGAACAACATTACTATTGCACACTAACCACATACTCAAGTAAACGAATGTTCTACATTATTTTACAACACCTTAAAAATATATGTCACGTTTTAAAATGGCAGCGACAATACACTATATTGATTAAACTCCTTTCTAAAATAGTTTTAATCAATTGAATGACTGCCAAACAATCAAGATTGTAAGTCTTAATGTTACCTGTGGTTTTATCTTGACTTGAAAAGAGAAAAGACCATAACTGCGGGCTTCAAGCGCTCTTCACCCTCCTTTCAAATGACCAACAAGACGACTGCAATATCCTGTATGTAAAATAAACACCGAACCAGTGTAGATCTTTGCGCCAAAGTTTCTACACAAATTAAAAAAATATTTGATTAAAAAACAGCCCACGGCCATATATGAAAATCAGTTTTCACTAACAATAAACAGTTACAAAATGTACACAATAACTCATAAACTAAAAGGCAGAATGTTTTAAACAGCTTTAACATTCAGGCACCCTGCTTCAGAAATAAGTAACGTAATACTCTATAACAACTTTACTTTAACACACAAACCACATATAACTTAAACTATAAAAATAGATTGGCCGTCATTTAAAACAAACATAATCAGTATTGTAAGTCTAACCTTTATTGAACAGAGAAAATACCATAACTGTGCTTCAAACGTGGTTCTCCGAACAAACATACAACGGAAATGTCCCGTATGTAAAATAAGCACCGAACCAGTGTAGATTTTCGCGCCCAAAATTCCTGTAAAATTTAATTAATCCGATCAAAAAATAAAACCGTATAGTTACAATAAATAACGCAGTTTTAATGTTTTGAAATATCCGATTTCACTAAAACCAATGTGACTCACTAAAGCTAATTTACGTCGCGTCTCATGGAAATAAAAGTTCCCGTATGTACAATTAACACTGGATTAACACCAAAATATTACACCACTTGGGGGCATTTTTTCACATAAGCTGGTGTTTATTACAGTAAATATACACTTTTATTTTAACACTTCAACACCATAAGGCCTTACACTGAAATTTTAACACCACCGTATTTGCTGTGTGTTCTCGGGGTTCTCCTGAATTCAATCTGATGTATGGAGATGAGAAGGAGCATCTGCTTACACATTCATTGGTTCAGGACTATAGGAAATAGTGATGTTGAAATGTAGGAAAAACAGAGCCCATCAGGCTTGTCGAGGATTAAGTGTCTTAGCCTCCCAAGGTACTGAAGATTCTTATGAACGGTGAGTACTGTGAAGGGAAGAGCTGCTCCCTCCAGCCAGTGCTTTTATTCCTCAAGCGCCACCTTAATGGCCAGCAATTCTCTGTTGTCAATGTCATAGATCCTGTCCCCTGAGCTGAGCTTGTGAGATAAAAGATGCATGGATGGAGTTTGGTGAGATTTCCCTGCTGCTGGAAGAGCATGGCTTCTACTCCGGTTGTAGAAGCATCTTATTACACTAAGAAGTGCTTTTCAGGATTTGGATGAACGAGGAGCATGGTGTTAGTAAAGGCTTTCTTCCAAGTAGAGAAGGCTTCTGTGGCAGCTGATGTCCAGGACAAAGATTTGGGCTTGTTCTTCAGGAGGTTGCAAAGTGGGCTAGTGATGGTGCTGTAATTCTGTATAAAACGATGGTAGACGTTTGAGAAGCCTCGGAAGCATTGACGTTCTTTAACCTCTTACGGCTCTGCGGCTATTTTGGGGAATTCCCCCTGCATTTTGCCTACCAAATTAAAAAGCTTCCAATACCCACATGCAGAGGTGTATATACAAAAGATTGGTATAATTTTAAAGGAAACCTTTTGAAATTACATAAAACACTGTTGAAATTGTCCGCAGAGTTTTAGAGGTTAAACATTCCCACAGTGTTTTCAGAATGATAATGTTACTGAATCTTCAAGGGTTAGCTCACCCCAAAATGAAAATTATGTCATTAATTACTCCCCCTCATGTCGTTTTAAACCCGTAAGACCTCATCTTCGGAACACAAATTAAGATATTTGTGATGAAATCAGAGAACCATCTGACCTTCAAATGATCCCAGATCCAGAAACGTAGTAAAAACATCGGTAAAACAGTCCATGTGACATCAGTGGATCAACTTTACTTTTGCGACACAATGATTTTTTTGTGAAAAGAAAACAAAAATAACAAAATTTAACTTTAAATTTTACATTTATTTAATTTCGCGAGCAAAGTCAGACTTGGCCAGACAAAGCTCCTATGAGCTTTATAGTCGCGGAAACAACGAATTTTCATTTTTGGGTGAACCATCCTTTTAAATACTCTTAACTACTAAAATTACTGAAATTGATCCCTATATATAAAAAAAATATTTAAGAGGAAAACTAATACACACATAATCTACATAAAATAACTACAACTAAAATTACAATGATAAATAAAATAACAAATAAAGACTTATTTAAATTATTAATAAAAACTATAACAATATACAAATTATACTAAAATAACACTGATAAAAGCATAGTTTTGAGGAACAGATTTCTCTAAAGTAAATCCTTGCCTATATTCAGTAGTAGTTGGGCGCCAGATATACTCAGATGTCCATCTGATTAGCTAAATAAATTGAAAGAATCTCTCTCATGCCCTTATTTGACCACACTCAGACTCGCATCTTCACATGCAACGCTGCTGACTGACACTTCACTCCAATTAATGCTTTTGTTTGTGCCTCCCCAGAGCCCAATGCAATAATCCAAGTTTAATGGCATTAGCTCGGAGTCTGTGTGGTTTGAGACTGTCAGGACGGAGGGATGTAACCCTGCTGATATTGATTCTGCCAGAAAATGTCTCCCTCTGCTCCTCACTCCAGAGTTTCCTCACATAAACAGGATTAGAAACAGGAGAGCGTTCCTCTGCAGTGAGGAGATTTCCCTCATTTCACCCCTTTCCGAGCAGAAACCGAAGCGGGGCGGGGGTCTCTCTGCGGGTTTGTACCTACAGCGCGGTTAGAAATGTGTTTGGAAATGAGAAGTGCTGGAGCAGAGTAAACTTCCCCCAGACATACATTAATTCATTCTGACCTTTAAACTATTATAAATGATTTTTATTTTTACCAGCCACGTCCATCCAGTCACACGACACACAGTCAGCTGCTTATCTAGATCTGTGGTGTTAAACTGGACAGCCCGCAGTAAAATCTGATTAGTCCAAAATGTAACTATACATTAAACACTAAAATGTTCTTATTGGCTGGGCGTTTATCACTTTGTGCAATGAGAAATGCTGCAACTACACCATCCAGACCCAAAATAATTATTAAGAGTATGCTTTACAAGGTGTAAATTTTAATTTTTTGTCAAACTAATTCTGATTCTTTTTTTTAAGTAATGTATTGGAAAAAAGCCATATATTCTGATTATTTCTCTTCTATTTTGAAATTATTTGTAGAGGTTTATTAAACTATGCATATATCTTTATGACAACTTGAATGTAAAAACAAGGGATATTAATGCACAAATAAATGTCCAGTATCTCAATCAACTAAACTGAACCAACACTGAACTGATTCGAGCTGGAAAATGACACTATTGTGTTTTTTAAAGCTGCTTTTCCAGCATTTATTCTCTTATTTTCTTGCTTAATATTGCGCAGCACAACTTGACTCTGCTGATTGGGAAAGTGGGCTCACGTTTCAGCATCTATTTAATTTCTCAAGCTTGAATCGTGCAATATAGCACAGAGCGTATATGCGTTCAACTCTCTATGCTGTATGACATTTCAAATGACTGTAATTTATGCAGCGGCGCCCTTCACCATCCTTATAACAGCCACGAAACTATACGCTACCCCATCCAGCAGGATGACTTCGTTGCATCGCCTCCTTAAATGCAAAGCAATAACTGAGCATTTAGTATTTGGGCAACGTGAAGTGTTCACAGATTTCCCCCTGCCAAACATTCTTATGCAAATTCCACACGTTTATCAGAGCCTGTAAGACAAAGATAGAACTGAACGCTAGAGGATTGATTGAGGTAGAAGAGAGAGAGAGACTTATATGATTAAATTGTGCCAGTGTGTGTGTGTGGAATAATCCTTCTGCATATAATGACACGCTTTCCACTGTAACCAGATCCATACAGAATGCCATCGGCAGAAACTGAGCAGCACACACACACGCACGCTCTCGTGCTGAGGAAGATTGCTTTAGCGTCAGAGCATCAAAGCTCTTCTGAAGTGTTTGAATTTCATTGTACACACCGAGTTATTAATTCAGGATATGAAGCACTAAATTGTGATCCGCTAATGAGACAGAAAACTGACATCTTCAGTGCCTGCCTCATCATTCAATGGCTATATGGGGTTTCTTCTGAATACATCCACAGACATTAATCTCTGTTCTATTTTTGTTTGTTTACAGAGACAAGAATCCGGATCAGCTGGAAACATCAAACCCTCAGGTGGACAAGGTATAATTCAATACTCTGCAGTGGAACTGTGCATCTTATTAACTGGATAAAGTCATGATGGAGTCTTTTACACGTTTCCATTACTTCTCTCTTACAGTGTAAACAATATTTGTAGAAAATGCAATATGATTTTATGGTTGAAGTGAAGATAAGTAAAAAAAAAACAAGGTGTGGAATTATAGGTATAGATCTTGCGAATATGAAACTCAGCCTCATGTTGTTTTAAATGACTTTTTCCTATGGTTATGGTAACACTTCATCATCATCATCATGCTGTTCCAATCAAATGAATGAAAAAATGAGTACTGCTGGAAAAACCAGAACCATTTTAATGCATTAATTAACATTAACTTAAAGGGATAGTTCACCCAAAAATGAAAATTACCCAAGTTTTTTGTTCTGTGCTGTGTTTTTTTTTTTAATGTTGCTTGGCAACCACCAAATCAGCTGTCCTGTCGGTCTAATCAAGGGATTATAGTGTGAGCACTCGAAAATCTTCACTCTAAAAAGTTTTTTTTTTTTGCTGTTAAACTGTAATATTAATTAAAACTTTTAAAATATATATATATAGCTACGGGTAAAACCTGTGATAGACACCACAAGTTTCTCACCCGTTATTGCAGCCTTCGGACTTTCTAAGCAAAGATAAACCTTTGCCACTACAACAGAAGGCCCACCTCTCCATTATTTTAGTTGGACAATTGGTGCATAAACAGTGTGCAGAACGCTCACTGCCAACCCGAAAACAATTCAAAAACACGTTCTGTCAGACCTCAAGCCGTCGGAAGTATATGACATTCTTCTTTCAGATAAATACAGTTGGAGTGATATTACATTGTACTGATTTCAAGAGATTTCTAAGCAAAAAAAAGTGCCTCCATCCATCATAAAATTACTCCACATGGCTAACAAAGCCCTTTTGAAGCGAACAGATACATTTGTATCATTTACTGTTAAAAAAAAAAGTACAATACACCTCTTTCTTACACTGAAGAAAAGTGAAGCTGCCAACTGAGATATTGAGCTGATTTGGGACCAGAGTCTGCCGTCTCTCCCGTTTTATAGCGTCACTAACTAACTAACTTTTTTTCTTTCAAACAAGTTTGTCTCATGTCCCATTAGATTACATGGAATGGGCGGGGCTTATGACCTATTCTGAGATGGCTTCACTTTTGAGGACTATAGTGCTGCACACTTGGTTTGTATGAGAAAAATATCCATATTTAAAACTTTAAACTACATTCTCTTGCTTCTGCTAACTGTCGTATGTGCGCTGAGAAGAGTGGCATTCCAGCGGATGGTGTATAGGACGTAGGTGTAGAATATGGTAGAATATGGATAATTTTTCTTTACAGCAAAACTTGTATTATATTGAAAATCTTGGACTCTTTTCATTACAAATCCTCATTTTGTACGTCTAAGTCGTGTGTTTTTTTGCTCTTTTCTGTGTTCGTCATGTCTCACTTATGCCATCTGCTATCTCTGGTGTATAGATGACAGTTAGCAGAAGCTAAAGATTGAAATTTTTTATAAAGTTTTAAACATGGATATTTGTCTTACACAAACACTTCTGCTTTCATTATTAAGCCGTGTGGAGTACTTTTTATGGTGGATGATGCATTTTATTGTGCATTAAAACTTAAACACTACTCACTGCCGTTATAAAGCTTGAAAGAGCCGGGATATTTTTTTCAGGTATTCACCCGAAAGAAGAAAATCAAATACACCTAGGATGGCTTGAGGCTGAGTAAATCATAGGGCAGTTTTCATTTTTGAAAACTACATCTTTAAAAGCGATTTGACATTTGATGTTAACATAAGAGCAGAATGACATTTGAGACATTTGTTTTAGTATTTAATAATCTTTGTTAATAAATACAACTGTTCATTGTTGGGTCAGGACTATTTACCAATATTAACAGATAAAGCTTTTAATTTGAATAATGCATTAGTTGATGTAGAAATAACTAAGTTCAATAAACGCTGCATGAGTATTTTTGGTAACACTTAAAGCCTTTATGTATAATGAAGTAGTTAATGCATTAATTAGTAATGCACCTTTTAATGCATTGCACGTCTCATGAATAATTGTAACCACAGTTAATACATTATATAACACTTATCAATTTATTGTTACACTATGCATTTCAAATGTGTTGTAATTATCTATAACAACAAAATGTAATGCATATTATGAATAATTATAATGCATTATACATTATACCCTTTTTAAATAATTTAAGTAAAATGTAAAATTATTTTCACCTTTAATCCATATTAACTAATGTATTTAAGTAATGTTAACAAGTGCAACCTTACTGTAAATGTATTTACATTACTTTTATGCCTTCATGCCTAAAAGAAGTTAAAATATAACTATTTCAGTAAACAGTTCTTAAACCATCGATTATTATAAGTGTAATGAACCTTTTGATAATCTTAGGAACCTAATTTTCCACTATAAAGGACCTTTTGTGCAATAGAAATCTATGTTCATGGATGTTAGAGGTTCTCCATGAAATGATTGTTTCCACTAAAGAAACCTTTATTTTTAAGAGGGTGTATTTTTTTATGTTGTACAGCTACAGCAGAGAACAGTGGTCTAGTGTAAAGGTCAAACCCGATCAACCATAAAAAGTAGAGTCAAGCCTGACTGCAGAACTGCAACAGAAACAGCAGTGCGTAATATCGATCCAATACACAATGTGTCGTTCCTACAGACCCCTCCAAGAAGGACGTCCCAGCTGAGGACTTTGACATCGACATGGGCGCCCCGGAGACGGAGAAGGCAGCGGTCGCCATCCAATCGCAGTTCAGAAAGTTCCAGAAGAAGAAGCAGACGGTGAAATCATAATTGCGCCCATGCAGGGCGTCCCTGGCCCCAATGGCACCATTAGGGCAGGGAGTTGCATGTCATATAAACTGCACTGTTCTCGGGTGGGGTGGGGGTGGGGGTGGGGGGGGGTTGGCAGATGAGAGGTGAAGAGGCAATTTGCCCTTTGCTATCATCTGTCAGTAATAAAATGTGATATTCTGGTTCCCAGTAGTACATAGATTTTTTCAATACAGTACTTTCCTTTTAAAATACTTTTGTTATTTTTTGATAAATATGAACAGATCCATCATTAACATCAAGTGGTTTAGATATATCCACACCTTTAAGTGTGAAAAACCAATTGCGTGACAATATTATTGGTTTAAGACCAGAAACCTGGGCTATTTAATGCCATATGATCAAGAATGTTGCTCAATGAATGACATCTGAGACTATAAAAATCATTAAGATTCACACAGACTTAATCTTTCACCTATGTTGTGTTTTTTGTCTGTAGAGATGAACTGATATTGTGTTTGTGGTTTATCATTATTTATCATTACCCAAGTCAAAGTTTTTTGTCAGAAAGCAGTGTATTGTAATATTCCTGACACCAAACTGTTGGAAATAATCGTATGTGAACTCAATAAATATTGGGATGACCTCAATGACTGATGGGTTATTTCGCTATATTTCAATACATTCCAACTCTGGATGTGTCCAAAAACGTACAAATATCAAAAGGTTGTCCAATATTAGCGTAACATCATCATTCATCTGGTTTTTGAAGGAAGCGTCCAAATATATGCCAAATTCTAATGCTTTTAAATTATTATTATTTTTTGTCATAACTTGTTCAATAAAAAGGACAGGAAAAGGCAATCTAAATATTTCATTATGCGTTCTCGCACATGCATTTCTTCCCCAACCAATTCTGGCAGAGGACAGATTTGAGAAAGTGTATTAAGACAAACTCACCCAAAGACTCTATATATTTAGTCAACAGTGTTGGTAGTGAATTAATAATTGAGGAATTCGGGAAATAACAAATTCAATTACATGTGTCCAGTCACTTGGTTATCTCCTTAAAATTTCCTGAATAGAATTCAAATCTAAAACTAGTGTCCTCAGGCGGCACCTTCATTCAAAGTGCTATCCGTTAAGGCATCGATTGGGTGGTGAGAAGGCAGGTTTGGTGTCGGACACAGCCACCGTGATGAATTCATTCTGGATCCAACTCTTGTATTGATTTGTGAAAGTGATTCAATTAATTACTTAAATGAATTAACACTCATTTAAAAGAAGAGAGAGAACGAGAAGACAAGGCCATTTCATCAACAGCTTGCTGACTATTATAATCTTATAAAACTGTGCTGTATTCGACTCTTTTGTGGTGCCGTTCCAGTTTGTGCAGCAAACATTGAGCTCTGTGAGTCATGCATAGGAGGTTTCAAAGAGATTCAGAGAAAATCCCCCTCATGGGTCTAATTACGGTAGTTTTTCTGTTCAGAATCACATGCTGAGGTCTGACAGGTTCATTAGGTTTCAGCTGGGAGGGGGTGCTAAACTCTGATGTACGCAGCAAAGGAAAGAAAACAGAGGGATTCATGTTGATCCAAAAGCTATTGCTCACACAGGAAAAACACTGAGATGAAACGTGTATTAATCTGTATTGCTGTGAAATACACACTAAAAACAATGTGAGCAGTTAAACTGACTGTGTGCGCAAAACCAGCGCAAGTTTTGCAGGTCCACGTCCAAAAGCGCTGTTCTTACCACCACCATATTATTACTATATCTGAACATCTCTAAATATAACGTAAGTGCTTGAGTTGAGGTTAATAAACTGGAAGTAAATATCAGCCTTGATTTTCACTAATTTTTTATGAGTGCCTACCATACCTAAGCTACATACCTTCTATGTACATATCAGAGAACAATTTAAAAGTGCCATAGAATGATTTGAGAGAATATTTTAAATTGTTCTCTGATATGTACATAGAAGGTATGTAGCTTAAGTAAGG
>JAUCMU010000055.1:913214-938260 GCA_032275025.1 Enteromius treurensis | reverse complement strand
AGGCATCTGATGGAGGTTAAGCCCGCCTCTCAGAAGGCGGGTAGTAAGGTAGCTTGGCCAGACTAAGCTCCTATGAGCTTTAAAGTCGCGGAAGTCAGGCTACTACTTTAACGCTCTTTCCACACAATGTTTTTCATGTCTGTGGGTTGAAGAAACCCCAATAATACAATATTTATCTTTAACTTTTATCAGAGGAACCCTGGCAAAAAAAAATTATTTTATGTGCGATTTTTACCGTGAATCCCCCTGAAAATATTCCACCCAAATGAGTAGCAATTGAGCAGGTTTTGCTGTGAAACCTGGCAACCCTGGTGCTGGGCAACTATTAATACATAAAATATTAATTTAGTTCACATAATATATGTGTGCATGCTGTTTATATTCATTATGTAAATATAAATACACACACATTCATGTATATATTTATATAAGAAAAAAAGAAAAAATATATATATATAAAATAAAAAAATTAATTAAATATATTTATTTATTTATAATAAATAAATAAATATATATATATATATAATAGAAATTATAATATATAACAAATGTTATGAATTTATCTTTAAAACTGTGATAGCTTTTCGCAAGAAAAAAATATGTTTAACTTTTTGCTTAATTTCTTGGCCGCATAATGCTACAAATGAAGCCGAACGAGTGTATCTGGAGACAGAGTGGTCCTGCAGTGTAATGTCTCTCGTGTCTCAGTCTCATAGCGGCTCCTGGCTCCATGCAGGCTTTCTGAGGGCACCCATCATCCCCTATCGCATCAGCGCTCAGGGCCGTGTGTGGGGGATGTAGGCCAAGGCCCTCCGCCTCGCCGCGCCGGCGGGCAGATTACACGCATGTGTACAGCAGCTCCTTCCCCACGATGCACCGGGGTAAACAGTAAGCTGACTGGTTAAGTGGCCATGTTCACCGCAGCCTGATATCCTCTTTTACTGCACCATTGGGCTTCGCGTGGAGAATGAACCGCATCATGATGCTGAAAATGGAAAGGCCCTCGGCCAATCAGAACGAAAGAGGGGAGGGATCAAGGTAAAACAGTCACTGATGTGACGCTCCATTACATCTCATTATACAGAGTTTCATGGGATCATCATAGCTTTTTATCAGCAGGATTTCCTGAAAATTGCACTGTACAATCAACTTAAGTTCATACAGTCAAAGTAGCATTTACTAAGACTATATCACTTTTAATATTTCTGTAGTATATAGTAAGTATACCGTGCATAATACAAATTAAATGTATTCAATTGAATACAATGCACAGAATTTTCAATCCAATAATGCAATGCACTCAGCATGACCTCAAAAACATTTTCCCACCAATTTTCTTCTGATAAAAAATTGAAAAGGCAACTTATAAAGTTATTTATTTCTCATAAATGTGGATATCGTTATTGTTCATATTATTCAATATTCAATATTGTTCATTTGTATTAATTGTGACTTGTTATCTCACAATGTGAAATCATTTCCTTGATCATTTCCCCCTTTTTTTCCACAATTTCAACATGATAAACAAACCAGAAGTAAACCATTAAAATATAATATAGTATAATTTAATATGCTATGCATTTGACTTTTCATTACTTCATCACACATTTCTATTAACTAAACTGCACATGTAAAGAATTAAATATGCAATGTGATGAGATCAATCTTTCGAACTTTCCAATAAGAAGTTAATCAGAAAAACAAGATTGTTTTCCAGCGATTAGATTTGAGTATTGAGTAATGCATTCAAGTATTTTTTATTTTTATTTTACTTATTCTGTTCTGTGGCCACGGGAACACGAGCTGAACTCTCGGCGCTGATCGCGGCTGATCTTAATGAGCAGCTCGTTTGCGGTAAACTGGAGAGATCACAGTGGACTCTGAAGCAAACCTCTCAGGGAGACTCGAGTTACAAGAGCAAGCCACAACAACAGAGCCGTGCCTCCGGGAGCAGAGGTTGTATTGGACAGAGAGAGCGTCTCTGCAGGGAAGCTCCTGCTGCGTGCTGATAAGAGCAGGGTGTGAAAATAAGCCTCTCTAACATCACACTCTGATCAAATGAGAACGCAGCCGCTGCCGCATGCACAGGCAAGCAGGGAATAGTCGGATAACCTGACATTAAAACAGTTCATTTAGCTGCTGTGTCACATGCTGTAGAAAACACGGTTAAATCAAATGGATTGCAGCATTTATTTGAGTCACACAATAAGGTGTAAAGATTTGACTTCGTTTTAAATAAACATCTTTAAAAAAGTCAACATCAATCAAAATTGACCCAGCTTACCTGCAAAGCACGTTCCTGGTTTTATTATAATAAACATAATATAAATCTTATTAATAATGTTTATATATTTTTACATGTTATTTTACATTTCAAATTCAATAAACAAATACTACTGTCAATACAGTTGTTTTAAATAACATAATACACACAAAAGGTTAGAGGTTAATACCTCATAAGTTTTAAAAACTAAACTAAGGTTATGTAATAATAAATGCCATTTTTTTCTTGCATTATTATTTCCACAGTAATATTAAGCAGGCCAACTGTTTTTATCATTAATTATAAGAAACGTTTTTGGGCAGCAAATCAGCATATTTAAATGATTTCTGAAGGATCATGTGACATTGAAAACTGAAAACTGCTTTACATCACAGGAATAAATTATGAAATAAAAAAAATAAAATAAAAATAAATTAGCAAATAAATAAACATTTTTTAAACTATACTATTCTATAATACTATACCGTATACTGTACTATTTTTATTTTTTTCAAAAAAAGAAACATCTTTCTGACACCAAACATCTGAACAACAGCCTAAATATAAATATTAAAATAAATTATAAATAATTAAACAAACATAATTTTTGTACCAGCATTTTTGTTGACATAGCATATGTGTGTGTGTACAGTATATATTTATTATATAAATACAAACACATGCATGTATATATTTAAGAAAAATATGTTGTTTATATATTAAATCGATTTATATATAATATAAATTATATGAATATAAAATATATAATAAATATATATAAATATACACATGTAAATATTTACAAAATATATGCTGTATGTGTGTGCATTTATATATACATAATAAATATACAGCGCACACACATTATTATGTAAATAAAAACATTTATTTGGAATGCAATTTATTGTGATTAACCATTTGACAGCACTAATAATATTTTTTTTTCCTTTAAAATATTGTGTTTTACTCTGAATGCAACACATTATGGATAAAAATGGATTTTGGACAAGTTTAAAGTTGTCTTTAAAATAAACCCCACTGTTTCTATTTGTGTTCCTATTGTTGTCTTTGGATAGTCTGTAATCGAATGCCTCTTACACAAGCATCATGAAGAGGAATTTGATGAAATTATAGTCTGAGGTAATCTCTGTTGCTCTGTCCCTGTGCGTTTATACTGTATGTGTGTGGTAACAGAGTGTAAGAGAGAGTGGGTGGAAGCAGAAAAAGAGAGACATGCACACACACATTAAGAACACTGAAAGCACACGCTTTTCCACATGTCAGCTCCTACTGGAGTTCACAGTGTAATGAGGGGGAAAAAGGTTTCTGGCTACTCGTGGATAAACACCCACACGCGTCTCCACTGCAGAAACCCTCTCACCTGACACAATCCACTCTTGTTTAGTTGTAATATTGACAAGAGTGTTGCAAAAAGTAATTCTAAGCCTGCACAAAACCTAGACCTAAACATGCATTTAATTGGTTCGCCAGTGGATCAAGCCTGGTAGCAACCAGAAAGAACTTAGTTAGCTCCCCATAATTCTCAATGTTCAAACTTTCTCCACTGTGTCCTTAAGTAACGCAAAAAAAAAAACCCAGAAGCTTACTTCAGATGCAATGGACAATGGACAAAAGTGTATATTAATGTACGGTTGGGAGGGTCGAATTTTAGCGTGAATACAAAGTGAGCCATCAAAATGATCTTTTGTAAAATAGTTTCTTACTTTTCACGTTGAGGTACATGGACTTGCTGACATCGGCTCCCACGTCATTGCTGACCTTGCACAGGTAATAACCTGCATCCTCCTCAAGAACGTGCTTAATCAGCAGCGAGCCATTTCCGAGCAGCTGGACCCTGAAGCCTGAGTTTAGAGCGATGGGTTGAAACTGGGGCACCCCAGCACCTGGCACAGAGAAAGAGGGAGACGTCCTCTATAGTTAAAATACTAAAAAACTTTACTCACATCATACTTTTCTTTTTTTTTTTTTTTACCTCTGGCAAATGGTTTTAAAATGCACAGCACGTGAAGTTTGTAACAATAAAAAAAGCTACAGTATCATTTTTGTGATGATTCTAAAACATGCTGTGTTAAATACAACCCACCGCTGGGTAAAGATGGACAGAATCTAACTACAGTAGGTTGGGTTAAACATTTAACACAAACTGATGAGTCAAAACAACTAAATTGGTGGCTCTGTCCATATTTTACCCAGCATTAGACTATATATACATGATATATGTATCTAGTTTTTATTTCTACATATTCTATATATTAAGTTTATATATAAGTTTAATTTCAATCTCTGTGAACGTATTTGAAATTATTTCTACATTATTATTATTATTCTAAAGTTTTTTTCCACTGAAAAAAACCTCTTTTTTTAAGTGTATTTAGCAACACTTTACAATAAGGTTCCATTTGTTAACTATATTTAATGCATTAACATTAAGTACAATTTGTTGCAGTATTTGTTCATCTTTAGTAAATAAAAATACAGCTGTTCATTGTTAGTTTGTGTTAGCTCAGGTACATTAAATAGCAATAATTTATACAATTTTTGATTTTATAATATCATAACATATTAGTAATACTGGAATCAAGATGAATCACTGATTCAGAAGTATTTTTCATTGTTAGTTTGTTTTCATTTTTTATCTTGTCAACTAACTTATTTCTCCAACTGTTTATTCTTAAATGAGACAAAAGCTATAATTTTGTCTTGATTCTTCCCAAATAAATATCTAAATATGCATGAAAATCTAAATGTCAGAGAATAGATTTAGACTTACTTTCCTACTACTATTATTACAGTTATATTTTATTTTTCCCTACTGGCCAATTTGAAAAAAAATCATATATCTTAAAATTAAATTAAAAGAAATAACTTAATACAATGTATATGTGAAAGCTAAGAAATCTTGTTTCAAGAAGGTTTATGAAGCCAAAACGCGATAAATTCATTTGAATAGTTTTCAGGGAAATGGCATTTTTTTACCGAGACCGATACATTTTGTTAAGATTCAATTTGTCCTGTTAAAATGGGCTGTTGTACAGGACTTTCAGACGCTGCCTTATCACTCACGTTGTGTCGAGGAGATGAAGTATGGTCCTGTCCTGGTCAACCCAGGGGCAGAGCCAGACATTATAAACATTCGGGGCTTAGCCCCCAAAATCAATATCAGATTGATCAATATAGCCTTCTTAAATCACCACGTCTTGCTTAAAATATAATCTATAGATACTAAAACAATTTACACATATAATAATGCTTTAACGTGAATGTGCGATGGTAGGCTATAATGGAATATCCAAGTTTGAGAAGTAAAGCGCACTCTGCAGGACACGGAGGCACCAGAGCTAGCACTTCTATTTTTTTCAGTGGAAAAAAAAAACGTTGCCATCATTTTCTATGATAAAGGTAAGAATAATAGATTGTTGGGAACTTTAAAGGGCCTACTTTTATTTGTGTCTACTCACAATATCAACAAAACGTTATGATATAATAAGATAAAGAAAACAATCATGAAGCGTTTTCTGCCTTCTCATCTTGAACAGGGCGGTTTGTAAAAATGAACCAAAACTGTGCCCCTTTTATGCCATTTTAAAGGTTGCTAATATTGTTTTATGAGTCTCTTAATGATTTAATGGTTTCTAAATGATTTATTAATGATTCGTGTGAAGCAGTTCGAAGAATCAGTCTGTCTAAACCCCTCCTTTCTGTGAGCCCTCACTGCTGTGATTGGTCGGATGGCGCAGTCTTTTAATGATTGGTCTACCGCTACAGCGTGTGTCGGAAAACAAAATGCCCATGCACTGTTTGTGGGCGGGCAAGTTGTTCTCGATGTAGAACGTGGGCGGACATCATGCAAATATGTTACTTCGTGGGGAGTGGCCGTAACAGAAAAATATTCGAATTGCTGATGACATGTTTAGGCGAATGTGAGCCGTCGGCATCACAACTTTGCAGATAGTTTATGTTCACATACAGCTACATGACACACTGCATGAAAGATCATATTTGAAAAGCCATAACGGTACGTTCACACGGGGCATCAGCATCAACGCTTCCCATTGACTTTGAATGGGTGGCGTGAAGCGCTGCCGAAAAGCATTGTGGATCCGTTGGCGGCGCTTCACTAGCGTTGCTTGCAAAAACTGGTCTAAGGCTCAGCCTCACACAATATTCAGCAAACGCACACTTATTTTGAAGACTGAGCACAAACAAATGCTTCAAAGCGTTGCTATGTTGAATTGCATCAGAACGAATTCTGATCGATTCGGTCAAGAGGACATATCGCATTTAGGCTAAAAACAGGTTTGGGGCTTATAGCATTTTGGAAAAAAACGGCATCCTGACGTTCATTTTAAACAAGGAAATATAGCGGTTTGGCATGAAACATAAAAGGAGCAGTTAATAGGTTCAATACACAGCAAAATTCCATGATAAACTCATTTATTTTTTTTAAATTTGGCGTTTATCGTGTTTTGGAAAAGAGCTCTTCATATATATTTACAAAAGAAAATACAAATTAAGATTTTGCATGCCAAGTTATAGTTGTCAGTGAAGCCATGTACCTTTTGAGTATTTCCACTCAATAGTGGGCCGTGGCTCTCCATCCGCAGAGCAGTTCAAGATGACAGATTTTCCATAGATTCCATCCTGGTCTTGAGGCTGCACTTTGAACCTTGGAGGAACTGCAAAAACAAACTCACACTTAAGTTGTCTCTTTGTGAACCTTTTTTTATTGTAGTTCAAGCATGAATGCCAAACGTGTAGCCTTACCTCTAACAATGAGCTGACTCTGGTATTTGACGACGGCGGCATCGTTTTGGGCGATGCAGGTGTAGGTGCCGTTGTGCACTCTCTGGAGGTTGGAGATCCGCAAGGAGCTGGTGAAGTCGATGTTGTCGATGGTCACCCCCAGGCTGGCGTTAATGGGCTTTCCATCCTTCTCCCAAGTGATAGAGATGGGAAGGTCACCTGAGCGCACAACGCAGGGCACGAACACGCGATGGCCGATGGAATAACGTGGGAATTCGAAAGGCTGGATGAAGGGAGGCACTGACGACAACCAGAGAACATTGGTAAGTATTGCTATAGCATTCTAATGACAGACTCAGTTTAGACTTCAGAAGGCAAGTATCGCTACCTTTTACAGTGATGTGGACGCTCTGGTTCTTGAAGAGCTGGGGCTGAACCAGCACATGGCAGCTGTACTCTCCTTCGTCCAGTTCTTTCTGCACGTTCAGCAGTTTCAGCGTGCCGTTGTTCTCGAACGCCCGTTGACGGTCATTAAAAGGGAGAAGGTTGGAGTTCTTGTACCATTTGATGGAGTAATACGGGTAGCCAACCACATGGCAGTGAATGTACATGTCCCGCCCAGCTATTGCTGTGAGGTTTTTCATTGGTCGTATGTCAGCAGGACCTTCAGATTACAAAAAAAAAACACACTTCTCTTTAAAAGAATATTGACTTTGTGATAAAAATCCAATTTGCAGTAAATGTAGCAAAAAATAATAAAGAAAATGTAGATTTATGGTTTATGGATGAGGGCCTTTCTAAGATCAAAGAAACAGAAAACACACATATAAGTGAAGGTGCACTTTAAATCTTAAAACTTGTATATTTTAAAAGACAAACTGTACTTTCAGATGATTTAAAAATATTTTACTTTAAAGTACATTTTAAATCATGTTTCAATTATCTTTTGACACTTAAAGCGCATGTAAAGAACTTGATAATCAAGTACTTGATTATATTTGATATCACATAATTATGAATGCGTAGTTGAAACACAAGTTTTAATTAGGATTATATTTAATTTAGCAATACACGAGCCGTTCCATCAGTAAGTAATTATGAAATTCCATATACAGATGTATTTAAGTTAACCTTAAGTTAAACAGCTGGATTTAATATAAATGCAATTTAAACTATAATTGTGATTTAATTTTAAATGCATCTATGTGTCATTCAGTTTGCATTTAAGTGTTTTCTTTTAAAATATAATATTTACATTAGTGCTATTATGCTAAAATACATGCATGTTAAAAATATGCTAAATTCTGTGTTTGGTCAATTACAATTCAAAACTAGAAAAGTAAAATATGAGTTGTGTTTGTCAGTGCAAAAGTGAGGAAGTTGATGAGTCACGAGGCGTTAAATGTTGGCGATATTCACTCGTGACATTCATCCTGGTGTGAACAGGCCTTTAATAATCTGCAGAACTTTTTTTCACTATTAAAGAACCTTCTATAAAGAGTTCAATGGATATTAAAGTTTCTTCATGGAATCATCGATGCTAATAAAAAGCCTTTATTTTTTTTAAGAGTGTGGTTGGAAACCCACAAAAGAAAACAAACACACATCAATCAATATGTAAGAGTAGGGCAGCACAATTAATCAAATGTTCTAATCGCAAATACAATTACTGATGCCACAATTACATAACCGTTCAAAGTGGCAATTAATCGTTCAAAATCCACTTGTTATTAAGATGTGCTCTAGTCTTTCTACATGTTATCTTAAGGGTTTTGCATTGTTTTAATTGTAGTTTTAGTATAGCATTATAATACTATGCATATTTTTGCTTTTGTATTTAAAGAAGAAACCAATCCGATGTATAGTTCACATTTGAACTATGTATATTTGTATGTATATTTACTATAGAGTATATCTGTTTTTAGCTTGTTTATTTTCATCTAAAATTATGGCATGTGGTTGCTTAAAGCAATGGTATAAACAAAATGTCAATGTAGTAGTGATCATCGCAACTAATAGGGTTGGGTGATGTAGACCAATTTGGCATTGTACAATGTGATGTGAAACATCACGATGGATGATGGCATCGTCATCGTAGGCGGCGGTTGGGGGGTGTTTAGTAGTACCTAAAACAGCAAGCCCCGCCCCACGACTGACAAAAACAACAGTGTTTGCGCAAGCAGATTGTGCGCGAGTGCTTGAGTTGTGCGCAGATGACATATCAAGCGCGCACAAGGGTTTGAAACAAGCTCGCGGGCCCCGTTTCTTCGCATGTACATCTGTTTTCCTCTCGCGGAAATGAATTACCGCGCTCGCCAGCATCAGTTGTGCGCTCGCTTATTAATGCCATGGATTTGCTGCCATAAATTAAGCGTGTTTTTCACAAGCTGGTTGCCGCTGCTGCGGCGGGGTGGGGGATCGCGATGCTGGCTCAGCATCATGATGTCTATTGGCCATCGGCGATGGACGATGGCATCATCTATCGACCCAACCCTAGTAACTAATAATCGCAATTACAATTTCAAGGGAATAATCAACAATTATGGTTTTGGTCCTAATCGTGCAGCCCTATGAAAGAGTGAACATGAACGAAAAAATCAATACACGCACAGAAAAAAAATAAAATAAAAGCAGATGTTAGTCAGGCCCTCGTCTCACGTACAAACTTAAAATGAGCAGAATGAAATATATGTGTGTGTTTTGGAGGAGCTGATCTGACAAGCACCTCTTACGTTTATTCGAGCCTGGTAGGAGACCGTCCCCGCCGAGTTGTTGCAGGTGCAGCGATAGACCCCGCTGTCCCGGACCTGGGTGTGGGAGATGTTCAGAAAGCTGACCACGTTTCCCTCCAACGTTATGCTGTGACCGATACGGTGCCGACTGTCCTTTGTGACAACATCATCATCCAGAGTCCAGGTGACAGCAGGCTGCGGAGTTCCCTTGACGTGACACATCAAAGACACAAACTCGTTCGGACCGACAACTTTCTCGCTGAAGGCAGACAGGATCTTAGGGGTTCCATCTGTGGACAGAGACGGTTTAATGAAGTTTAAGAAACCAAAACGAAGCAAAATTAAAATCCCGGGATGGTGCTCACCTTCTAAAATGACTTGCACAAAATCCTGAGCTGACATTTTGGCCTTCCTGGAGAAGCACTGGTAGACTCCTCCATCGCTCTTTGCCATCCCGTCCATCACAAGGTTCTCTTTATTGATCCCGTTCATCCGCACGTTGGTGCCGGTGTTGATCTTGTCTCCGTTGCGGTACCAGGAGAGCTCGTACTCATCTGAGCCTGTCACACTGCAGGTTAGCGACACCTGGCTACCCACGCTGCCTTTCACCTTTCGCGGACTGACCACCACTTTAAGAGGTTCTGGAACAACACAGTGACATTGCTTGTGTTAACTTTAACAATGAGATATGAATATATTAATTAAAAAATATGGCAGGAGTAACTTTAGCTCTACCTTTTACCGTGAGACGACCTATGACCTCTGCGTTCCCGTAGCTGTTCCACACCTCACACACGTAGCTGCCGGTGTCGCTGGGCTGGGCTCTCTCGATCAGCAGACCTGTTGCGCTCTGACGGAAACGAGAGTCTGATTCGAGCGGTCTGTTGTTTTTTAGCCAGCGGTATTTTGGTGCCGGGTGTCCGGAGGCCTTGCATGGAAGCTCCACTCTGTGAGACGCCATGACCTCCCGCTTCTCAAACCCATCGAGGATCGCAGGCGCAGAGTTCGATGGATCTATAAACAAGCAAATTGTTCATTTAATTTAATAGAAATTTCACTTAATTTATCTGTCCATCTATCTATACATCCATATATGCATCCAAATTCATTTTATTCTATCTATCTATCTATCTGTCTGTCTGTCTATATATCTATTTATCAGTCTGTCCATCCTTTTATCCATCCATCGGTCCATCCATCCATCCATCCTTCCATCAGTCCATCCATCCATCCATCGGTCCATCCATCCATCCATCCGTCCATCTGTCCATCCATCCATCCATCTATGCAACTATCTATCTATCCGTCCACCTGAATTTCGAATTTCAATCTTACATTCCCACAGCATCAATTGAAATCTCACAAAACATGTCAAAATCTAGTGAAAATTGAAATTCACAAACATAGCATCATTAGCTATAGCTCAACTTAAAAAAGCATGACTATGATACACCATAAATACTCTCCAAGTCACTTTTAATTAAAGTTATTAGACTTTTCAGACTCCTTTTAGGCAGTATAAATTACATATCTATTTTTTGGTAAAGTCTCCTTGTAATTTTCACTGGTCAGTTGCTAGTCTAGCTAATGAAAAATGTCTGATCTTGCAGACTAATAATACATGATTAAAGACTTTTACCTGGCACAAATAGCCGTGCGCTGTTGCTCTGTCTGGTCTCAGACGTGTAGCGATGTCTCGTCATGCAGCGGTAGTTGAATAATTCGTCCTCCTTCTGCACATCCAAGATGTACAGGGCCCCAGTGGACGTTATGAAAAATCGAGGCCCTAAAATCACAAAAAATACGATATAATTAGGATTAGAATTGTAAACTTTAATTAATTGCTGAGCGTTAAACACAGTTAATCAGTAGCATCTGTATGTCATAATGAGACATTACGGGCATGGTTAACAGAATCTTGTTTTCCCCATCAGCCTCAGTAGGAACTCGCTGATTTAGCGCAGCTATTTCTGCTAGTCACGTACAGTTTTGATTGGCCCGCCGCTCGTGTACCAGTAAGTACTGATTTCATGCTAATGGTTTGATAACACAGAATATGCAGGTCGTAAAAACTTTATGAGGAATAATGTCTGCCAGGGCCGCCACATGCTCTGCCATGCCTCTCAGAGGAGACGTCTGTGTCACATTTGATTGAGAATGCCATTTGCTCTCTTTTCTAGGGGTGAAATTTGTCTCACTTCTTGTAACAAGAAAATATCGCACAGACCTCAAATAAGAAGGTAATTCCACTATGTCATTTAACCTAGAGAAGCGTACAGTTTTCTAGAATTCCCACACTTCTAATTGATTTATTAAAGTGAATACTTTGAGAAATATACATTTTATGATAAAAAAGTAATAGAATTGATATGCATTTGGGTCTATCCTGACCCTAAAACAATTTAGAAAACGCATAATTTTTAAATAAGGGAATTACATTTACTAAACATTTTAAGACCCCCCAGATAAAACATTATTATTAATCATTATTTTTTCAAGGATTTTTGCTAAAATATTTTAAGAGATAAAACCGTTTAAAAATAAAATGTTAATATAATGCTTTGTGTTCAGGTCATTTTGCACCAGAGTATTTATTAAGTATTATTAGGTGTCAAAAATACAGAAATAAAATTATCTATAAAGTATTAGTAACTTTTTGAAAGCTTTACCCTATATCTCACACGCTTTTGGGATGGAAACTTGCTGATTAACATGAATATGTGTGCTGCAGCATGAACATTTATATCCTTTTTTTAATCTAAAAGTAAAAGTTTATGCAAGTAGATGCAAGTACAAAGTTGTACGTTGAAAGCCTGATATCAATTTAATTTCCTTAGAAATAAATACTGTGTGTAGGGGGGGATCATGAGTTATACATTTGAATTAATTTAAATAAATTCTATTTAATACAATGGGGTAATTGGTAATAAATGGTAATTACAACTGGTAATTCTCAGATTATATGTTCTTATAAATTACACACAATTACAGTATATACACTTTCTTAAAATAAATGTTATGTATTTTTACATACTTCATTCGCTTTCATTGTAAAAGAAAGACCAGGAGTGTGCTTTATTGTAGACAGACTGGTTTGGAACAAGATGAAAGTGAGTCAATTATAATTTTCATTTCTGGGTGCATATTCCTGTGGTACAAAATCACACGCCTTAAAGAGCAGCTATAAGGATAATGCTCCCCTCTAGATTACAAATATTCAAATGCCCTTGTGAGCTGCTCCTGATGCTCTTGTTCTCCTGTGGGCTTTGTCTGGGCTATTTTCCAACAGAAGCTCCATTTTATTACAAAGTGCCTCTCTGTGTGTGTATTTATGTGTATGCGAGTCTGTTACTGTCTGTGTGTTAAATCAAGTACCATAAGTAAACAGTTTAGCAATGAATAAAAGAAGCAACATCGAGCCAAAAGGCGAGATGCAGCTATTGTGAGTTCTGACCCAGTTAGAGATGACACACTGCAGATCTGAGGTCCTGCAGGCATTGCCAGTCGTGGACTTAATGTGGAGTGTGACGAGCTACAATTTACACAGCGAGTGGGTGGAGAGAGAGAGAGAGAGAGAGAGAAAGAGAGAGAGAGTGTGTTCACTTCGTCCAAGTAAAGATTAATGAGCTGTCTGATTTTTAAACACTAGCATGAAGGAAGATCTAAATTTAAAGTGATTTTATTCAAATAAAGTTACATTTACTCTGCTCTTTTAGATTTAGTTTAAATATATAACTGTATAATAATTTTATCTACATATATTTTTAATAATTATATTAATTAAAATGGTAAATATAAACATATCGCACACACTTTTTTAAAAATGTGTATAATAAATCAGTTTTGATCATTTATTTTACTAGTGTTGTCAAACGATTAATCACACCCAAAATAAGTTTTTATTTATAATGTATACAGTACATAAATACACACAGGTACTGTATGTATATATTTGTTATGTTTATATATTAAATATATTTATATATGTTGTAAATTAAATAAATATAAATTGCAGATACATGTAAATATTTAAAAAATATATACTGTGTGTGTGTGTTTTTATGTATTTTACTTATACACAGTAAACAAAGATATATTGTGTAAACAAAATCTTTTATTATTGATGCGTTTAATTGCGATATTACACATTACCACTTATATATATACACACACACACACACACATATATTAATGTAAAGATACAGTATTTAAACATAAATTATTATAAATAAAATGCTATCTGAAAAAATATGTATGCAATTTACAAATTAACACATACATAATTAATAATTAATTTTTAAATGTAAAATTACATTCTTATGTATTATTACATATAATTATGTATTATAATTAAAAATTGCATATATTATAGAAAATATCATTATAATTATAGATTTATTCATTTCAGACAAAGAACCTAAAAGGACTAAGAAAAACCCATCACACCACAATCCACTGCACTCAGCCCCCCCCATCTCTTCAGTTTGAATCCGGCAAGACACATCACATTCCAGAGATATGCGAAGTACTTGTTTATCTGTTCCTTTGCATGCAAGCAGTGCTAGTATAAGACAGCTAGTCTTCAGTGACAAAAGGAAAATAACTGTGTGTGTGTGTGTGTTTGTGCCGAATGCAGCAGACACACACACAGGCATGTCTCTGACAGAGCCGGGCTCTGCAGCTATCTCCCATTTACTCAAACATACACTTGAGCGGGAGCAAATTACATTTCTACTAACAGTCACACTTAATGTGCTGCTGTATTTGTCTTGAGAATGAGGAGAAGACGTTTCAGGTTATTTAGAATGAGATTATTAACTCAGTAGCACTGCTATCCCGTGCCGTTTTATATTTGAGATGGTGCAACGAAAGGCCAGGCGTTGAGGGCGAATATACTTACAGAAGAGCTGAGAGGGGAGCTGTGTGCCCCAGTTTCTTAATCTGATAGCAGGAGCTCTTGAGGTTCTTTAACTGTGTCGAAATGACAGGTTACTGGTTTCCTTTCTCTTCCTGTAAAGCCGATTTCTCAGTTTCTCCCTCTAGCAATCTCGCATTTTTTCCCCCCTATTTTAAAAACAGTAGCAAAGCCAGGCTACACAATGCTCCTCATTGACCTCTAATGCATATTCCACAACCCTTTACATTATAAGAGAAAAGGAAATACTGCTTTACATTGTAAAGTTAAAGTATCACACATGTGTTGCCTTCTACATAACGCACGAAAACCCCAAACACAATCCACATGTTCCCTTGGCTCTGACGACATCCTATAAGGTACTTGAGCAGTTAATTGGTTTGTGTGTGTGTGTGAGAGAGAGAGCGTGTTCACTGAACAATGGCGTGACATCAATAATAACGATCCAGCTCGCCTCTGACAGCGGCCTGTCTGCAATGTGAACTGCACAGAAGAGCCTTCAGTGAGTATCTGATAACGCTGAGAAGTCTGATTCAATTCAGTCAAGTGTTTCAATGCAGATGCTGTTGATTATGTGAATCAGTTCAAAAGAATCATTCATTTGTGAATCATATATCATTTATAATTATGCCTAAAGGTGCGTTCACACCAGACGCGAATGATGGTGTGAACGCCCTATAAGAAGTCACTGAATGGTTTTACACTTTCTGTTCAGTTTTCTATTACGCTGATGTTTCGAAATTTGGAGATTTTTTAAATAAGAAGTAATATAACAAACTATATAATTCAAAAACAGCAATATTGTGAAATATTATTAGAATTTAAAATAGCATCTGAACATTTTAAATCAAAACTATGTCTGTGATGGCAAAGCTGAATTTTTAGTCTGATTCTAGAAATCATTCTTATATGATTTGCAATTTAAAAAATATTTATTTAAGTAAAGCTATGTACAACAACACTTATAAAGAAAATTCAATATTTTTTTAAATAGATAATTTTTTTGTTAACATTATAAATGTATTTACCATTACCTTTGAATAATTTAATGCATCCTTGTGGAATAAAAATAAAATGAAAAATGCGTACTAATTTCTTAAAAAAAAAAAATCATACTAACCCCAACTTTTTAAAGGCAATGTATATCATACATATATATTTTAACATAAACATTTAATCCATGCTTCACTTCAAGATTTTGCTAGTGTATAATAAAGCACACTTTATTTGCAATAAAACACACAGTTTATTTTGTACGCTCACTAAGACCATGCCTAAAATGGAAACTTGTCTAATATTGTTATATATAATATCGTCTGATATTGTTAACATGGCATTTACCAATTCAGCCCAGAAGTCAAGTTCTGATATTCTTCTGTCAGCTGATTCACACAAACAAATAAATTATATTTCATATTTGTTTTAACTGATGCGCACCAGAATCTTAACCATTTAGGATGATCTTCTAGTTCAGATAACTCTAAACAGCTCAAACACTAAGCTAAATAAATACTTAAGCTGCTGTAGTTTAGGAGTTTGATTAATTCTTAGTTTACGCAACAGCAGTAGCACAAATGCAACATACAAGTCCTCTTGTGAGACCACATTATAATACGGGAGAGAGTTTCCTGAGAGAGAAAAAAAATGGAGCGAGAGACCCAGGCGTTTAATAAAGCCTAATCATGCTAATAAGTGAGCTTCAGTTTGATCAGTGTCTTTATCAGACAGAGAGAGAGAGAGAGATGGAAAGCAATTAACATGGCTGTAAAAAGCATCATTTGTCAGAGAGTGAGATGTTGACAGCAGCTGCTGTTGTCAGGGTAACGCACTCCATCCTGATACTGTACACACTTACACACACTCCTGTCTGCTCTCTACATCTGAAGAGGACTGATCTTCAATCCAGCTGTTCATACAAACATTCATACAGTAATGTCTGTAATATGTTACAGTACAGTACTGGTTTAAATCAACAGATTTACTGTAAACCCAATCATAGTGATTGCTGCACACCAGCACAACATTATTATATATGACAATAAATAATTAATACAGAAACGTTCTGACAATGTTATTACATTTAAATATGTAATATTTGTAAAATAAATTCATCACTCGGACACTGTGTTATTTATCTGTTCTGTACCAAAAAAAACAAAAAAATTGAAAACATATATGAATACACACACACACACACACACACACTTGATTTTTTTTGACACCATGACATTATGGTCTTGTGGTCTTTTACTATATATATATATATATAAAAAAAAAAAACATAGTTCATTTATCAGGTAAACAAAAGATTATTATTAATAATGTAAACATGATTTATAAATATGTTAGTGCTGTCAAACGATTCATCGTGTTTAATCGCATCCAAAAGAAAGGTTTTTGTTTACATAATGTATGTGTGTGTGCTGTGTATAAAGACACACACATAAAGTATATAGCTTGAAAATATTTGCATTATATACATTTATACAGTTATATTTTTATATAATATATAAATATATTTAATATATAAATGCAATACATGCACGTGTTTGCATTTATGGATGCATAATAAATATACACACATATTATGAAAAGGAAAATTTTCATTTTGGATGCGAATAATTGCTTGACAGCACCACACACACACATCTCTGATTTAAATATTACCGCATAAATATATTGTTCACAAGGCATTATACAGTATTATTAATGTATTAATGTACTAATTCTACAGTATACAATACTGTCAATTTGTTTGTTTTTTAATATGAACATTTCTACATAATATGATTAACTTCCCAGTAGTCCGATGTTTGATTTGAGCACCTCCTCTCAGCTAATAGTAAATTCATCCCGCTGAGTCAGGGAACACACATCGAGAGCGAATCTGAATTAGATATTCAAACAAGCCTGACCCTTAAAATCATTTAGCTTCTCAGCTGCGAAACGAGCGATTGAAAACAGAAGCTCCATTTGTCTGATATCTCTTCATTATGGATGAGAGGCACCGTAATTCAAAGACATTAAATATTCAAGACTGAGTACGAGAGAGAGAGAGTGATGAAAAAGGGTAGAACAAGACGAATGAAAGATAGATGGACAGATGAAAGCTTGCGACAGTACAGTAAGTGTGAGAGCATGTGTCCTTGCTGTTGCGCTCAGTTCATTAAACTCCTGGAAATAAAAAAATAAATAAAAAAACGCTGCGAACTGAAGCCTATAATGTCAAATCATGTGCTAAATTAGATCCTGTTAATCTTTTATAATAGCAATAGCAACGGCAAGGTCATGTGATCGATTCCTGAGAAGGCATATACCGATAAACTTCACTTTGAATGCACAGTAAGTCGCTTTGAATGAAATCACGTGGCAAGTACAATGTAAATAAATAGGTTTCCGCTCTGACGCTCACATATTACAACATACAGAATCTCTATCAGCTTAAAGGAGCCAGCGGCCCTCAATGTGTTTTCTGTTAAATGGATATTTGATGACCAGGTTTATTTGCGAATAATCCTTGTGTACCTTTCTCTCTCCTGGAGTCAGCGGAGAGATGACGTGTGATAACACCCTGTCAATTATGCTCTGGTTTTAATTGCTCCAGGGGGAAGTTTCCATCCCCTCGTGACTGCTGCAGGACTGCCATCCCTGTCAGAGTAAACAGGAACAGACGGCTACGCGCATCTCGGGACTTCTGGACAACACTTCCCATGTCAACTAGACACAGCAGTCTACATACAAAATGAGTGACGATTTTCAAAAAAGACAAAGCAAGGGGATAATTTTTTTGGTATCTTTTTGTATAAAATGTATATTACAACTTATACTATGTGGTATATAAAAAGAAAAGAAATAATCATAAATAAATGAATGACTGTTCAATATATACAATATATAATTCAATTTATACATTTTTATGAATATAAATAAAATGTTTAAAATTTTGTGTATATTTGGTTTAAAAGAACAAACAAAACAAAAACAAATGTAAAAATATAGACAAAACAGTTCGCTTTTTTTCAATTGTATTAATATTTATAATTTACTATTAAATACAATCTATCATTTTTATAATAAACAATTTCTAAATGTGTTTTAAAAAATATGAGTCATTGTTTCCCATTCAAAACTGATTATATTTAAAAAAAATAGGAAAAAATAACCTGTGATAATAAATAATAAATGTGTAAAAACAAAAAAATACAGTACACTTACTTTGTCCTTATTATTATTATTATTATTGTTTATAGATTTATTTCTAATTTATTATTAAATGTTGTTTATAATTAAAAAACGAAATATTTGAAAGCAGATATTGCTTTTAACAATGGAAAAAGGGTTTCTGTAAGGGTAGGTTTAGAGTTGGGGTTTGGTTAGGGTGTAAAAAATTTTTCGGTCAGTATAAATGAAATATGGCAAGTCTCCACGATTCACAGAAACAATTGTGTGAGTGAAAGCAAAAAATGTCCTATATTATATTACAATCAACAAAATGTAAAGGTCAGATTAAAAATATCAAAGGGTACTTTATAAAACCAAAGCAGAAAGCTCAACTAACCAGAAAATGGTAGTTCTATAGCAAAACAAACAGTTTATACTTCAGTCCTGCACTGCACATGATGAAAAGGACACACAAAAAAGGGAGTATTAACCACATGAGATTCTCTCTCTCTCAGGGTTAGTAAGAAATGGTCTTTCTGTCAGCTGCTCCACCTGAACAATGTGCATTGAATGTTACCGTGGAGACCGACAATTACTCCATTACGCTTTTGTGGAGTTGACATTGTTCTTTTATCTCTCTACATCTTCCCTCGAAAAGCCACGTTTGCCCTCGTGCGAAAAAACCTGCCAAAGTTTCCAAGAACCCACATCTCATAAATCACCAAATCACAGAACTTTCGCCTTATCGCCGTCGGACACGGTAACACGCATCTTCGTAATTTAAGCGAACAACGCCATTTTTGATGCGCACAAATTTTACCTCTCATCCCAACCGCAGCTGCTGCTATCTGAGGTAATTAGCCCCTGGCTACGGTTTAATTGCCTGTCAGCACATGCAGTAAAATGCAGGTTAAACGCCCAGGTGCCAAAAGGCTGTGTTTCCTCTGTGGCTGCCGCCCGCAGCGCTGTGATGCACAAGACAGCTTGTGCTCGTGCGGCAGACAGACAGTACAGAGCGAGACGCTCCTTTGCCCAATACAGCTGTCCTGTGAAGCTTGCAAATTTGCAAAAGTCAGGTTGTCATGTCTGATACACCCACTTTCTCCCCAGAACACCCCTCCCTCCGCAGCCTCTCTCGAACAAAACCGTGATTCTTTCTCTTTTCTTGACAGCTGTTCTTTTTCCGGCTACGTAGTGAACACACTAAAAAAAGAGCTTTTAGCCATTTCAGAGACGGTTTGCATTCTATCTGGCTCTTCACTACGAGACGTATCGGTCTCTTTAGCTCTGATGTGACAGGCGAGAGGAAGGTGAGTCGGTTACGATGGCAACCAGCTGAGTGACTCGTAGGCTGTGACATTAGCGGGTGGAGACGGGGGGTTGGGGGGCGGTGGAATTGCTGGAGGCAGATCAGAGCAATGTGTCACTGGGCTACTGCACCAAGACATTCTCGCCGTCTCCTCTTCACAGGAATAAGCTCTGAGAGAGAGAGAGAGAGAATAATCCCTTTTTAGGGCCCTGCCTCTGAGGACGTCAAGCCCCCAGCAATGTCTTACTCAAAATTCATGCGACTGAACATTCGGGGTACAATTTTGTATGCATTATACATGTTATACATGAAGCTCTTTTGATGGACTAGGCCGTTTGAAATCGGACAGCGCATGCTACACGAAAAGCCCTTGGCGTGTTTAACGCCACATCAAGATGGCGCTGTGGGGGAAATCTTAAATAAATACGATGATTGTTTGGTTAAATTAGTAGTGGCTGTTAAGGCAAACATCAGTCTCACTATACTAGCAGCACGTACTATCCAGCTTACAGAAAACATTCTCAGAACGTTCTGGTAAGGTTGTCTCAAAGTTGCGGACGAACATTATTCCAGGAATGTTTGTTCCAAGTTCTCTAGTTTAAGGACATTTGCATGAAAACGCTATTTAAGCATCATTTATGACATGTTTTCCTTTTTACTGCTTTTTTTTTAATGCTACTACAGAGAACATCCAAAAATAACTTTCCCATAATGCTTCCAAAATTTGTATATGAAACAATGCTTCGTGAATGTTCAAAGAACAACAGAAAACAGTCATAGAACATAGTTTTGTTAGGTACATATTGTATACAAATACGAAAACATGGTGTGTGACCTTTTGTTCTACAAACAGGAATAATATTTAAAATCTAAAGTGTACAATAAAAAATATGTAGGATTTAATGTCACAAATAATTACCTCACACTATCACATAATGCTAAAGCTTAAAAAGCCCAGCACATTTTTCTAATTTCTTTTTTTCTCTTTCTTTCTTTCTTTTTTCTAAAAGCCACATGGGTTTGACATAAAATGAGCAAACATTGATAAAATTGTTATTTTGCATAATTATTATAGTACAGTGCATTACAATATAAAAATGACTAATCTAAACCAGCTAAAAATACTAGCATATTGATAATAGTAAAATAAACAAAAGAAGCTGAGCTCAGGGTGTCATTTATGCTGTTTGTTTCTTCACAAACGCTGATGAGAGACACAATTTATACCTCTCAGATCTGAAGTAGTCAACAGGAGTTTCTCACAGGTGTGTGTGGCGGATCAATGAGCTAGTAGAGCTCCCAGAGATCAATCTAAGAAGCAGACGTGGCATGATCAGAACAGTTTTTCACATTATGCAGAGCAAGCTGACAGATCTTTGATCGCGACAACAGACGCCGCAAAAAAGAAGCTCCCCTGTTCCTCACCGCATCCGCTTTCATGTCTGGTGAGGTTCTGATGCTCTGGGCATATGGTGCCTGGATCTCCTGTGATGACAAGTGACAGGTTAACAGAGCCGCCCGTGGGGGGCGCCGCACTGCGGCGGGGGGAGAAGGTGGGCTGTGAGTTTGCTAAACACTCCCATCTGTTCATATCCTGAGGCGCTACTGTATCATCTTATGCAGATGAACTCGTGCGGGAGGCATGTTAGCGCACGTACAGTGGAGCTAAGAAAGCAGCTAGATGACAAACCCAGCGAGCAAACATTGTTTTGTGAATTAGATCAATTTTAGGACATTCATGTTATCCTGCTGACCCAGTTTTACTCATTAAACACAGCTAGGCTGTGTCTCTTAGGAAAACCAAGGTAGCAACTGACTTGCGGTTTGTTAAACTAGCCTAAAGAGTTTAAGAAACAGCTGAGACTTTTAGTTAGCTTTAGCGACAATGCTAATAACTCTAAAAATCGCCTTCTAAACATTATTTGCTTTTTTTCTTACATAAAGTGAAAAATACTAGTTAAGGCATGTTTTGTCTTTACACTGGAGTTGTGAATATCCTTCAATACACATTAAATCAGTGTTATTCACAGTACATAAACAAAAATCTACAGCGGTTAAAATCACTTCAGTTAATCCTGGCTAGAGATTTAGGTATTATTGTGGAGGTTTTTTTTTTTTAAAGCAGATGTCTTATCCTGTGGAAATCTGCAAAAATAGTGAGATTAGTGGCTTGAGAACATTGAAACACATGTTATTTTACGATCGGCTGATGCACAGAGAGCTTGATCTCTATAATCCTATAGTATGTAACTAGATACACGCATTGTATTTGCTTTGGCTCAGGGATGAGCTTAAAATAAACCTAAGAAGCTTTCGACGGAAACAAGAAATTGTCGTATTTCAAATAAAATCCTCAAATCTGTGTAAAACTGATGTAATTGAGTTAAGAGAGGACGATGATGACGAAAAGAAGAGTATTTTATCCTGATTGGGCTGATTAATATCACACACTGACCTGATGGTTTAAAGAGTTTAAAGATGAACACAGTCAGAGATGTTGTGGGCTCTGAAGAGGTAATGAGAGCGGATCTCAGAGGCTGTCAGACCGCAGTCCCTCATTAGGTGCCAATTAGACATTAACGGCCTGACTTACTGCCATGGAGAGAAGTGATCTGTCTCTACCCTCCCCCGGTTACCATGCAGGCCCAGACATGGCATACATACTGTGATATGATTTTTTTTTTAACTTGATTTACTTTTGATTTCTTTAAAAAAAAAATAAAACACACAGATCTAGCTCATTAGCTACAGCAAACCCAATGAAGGACATAGTGAATACATGTTAAAAACAAGCATCTATCACAATGAATACCACAAGCCTCTTTGATAAAACCTGGGTTAGACTAAAAGACTCAATAGGCATTTTTATAGCAATGCCACTAAAGAACCACTTCTGGCTTTACCCTTTGGTGCTGTTCTCTCATTTTTGACTGACTTATTAGATTTTAAGAAGTTTCTACTTCATCAGAACGGTACGAAACTCTGTGTGGATTTTGGCATTTAGTATGTAAACATACACAAATCTCCTGGACATGATTTAAAAGGTTAAATGGTCTTGGAAAACTAGTAACATTTTTAATGGTCCCTGTCACAAATGTCTGCACTGGAAATGAATGGGAAGTGAATTTTATCTAGTGAAAATATCTGGTACTGCGCTAAAATAAAATCTTACTGGAAGCTCGTTTTTTGAGATACCGACTTCAAATGTTCGAAATATCAATGCCAATATTAAATAGGAAACAAATAATCAATTGCAGGAAGAACCCGAGGCCAAGCTATGTCACAGCAGACAGTTTCTCCTGAAGAACACTTGTGCTCTGGGTCAGGAAGCGTTCCAGCAGGCCGTCTGTCTAAGCCACTTCAGCTCAGCGGAGAATCCTGACAGGTCACCAAAAACCAAATATTTGCTTTTAAGCTTCTGGCCGCTTTAATTCATTTGTTTTCGTCTCTGCGTTAATTCTGTTCATCTCCATATGCCAGGCGGATTACCGCACACCAACAGATCTGCTGTCTGGATGCGGACACTTTAATTACTCTGTGTGGCCCCTGTCTGTGTGGCCCTGGATTGCATCCCAGGGGTCCATTTTTCAACCTACTTATGAGACAAGTGGCATCACCATTACAGATGGGAACTATACACAGTGCCATCTTCAACTAATGTCCAAAGACAGAGCAAGGACAAAACAAAAGTTGATGTTTAATGATTGTCGGTTAGAAACATTCCCTTAATTTTAAACTAAACAACGAACATCAAAACTATTAATAATTTGAGATGAAATGACCAAAAAAAAGGCTTTTCACATTATTTCCTTAACACTATAATGAAAAAAGACACAAAAATAATTTATTATTAATTATTTCATGTATAATATAACAACATCTTATTTTAAAATTACATTTTAATATAATATATAACATATACAAGTCTGCATTGAGAATGAGTTTAATTATTGTTTTAAAATAAGTCTTTTATGTTTATTTAAGGATGCATTTATTCAATCAAAAATTTTTAAAGCATTAATTTCTATTTTAATATATTTTAAAATGTTATTTATTCATTAGAATAGAATAGAATATTATTCCATTTAATAATAATAATAGTTTTATTATTACTAATATTAGACTTGGTAACTTGATAAATATATTAAATACATCATAAAATAAATGTTTTATCATAAAATATAAAATAGCTATATAAATATCAAAACATAATAATCAACACACACGTGTGTATATATATATATTTACATACATGTGTTGCATGTGTGTATATGCTGATTTATATATATATATATATATATATATATATATATTACATATCATCTATGATATATGATATCTATGATTATAATATAAGAATAAAAAAAACACAATTACAATTACATAATGATACATTTTTTCATTGTGTTACAATTATATGATTAAAATGAAAAATCTGGACAAACATGATGTTACTGTACACAAAATGGCATCCTGGTACACATCCTTGTTGGTGCAATGTCTTCTTTTTTTCCTCTAAATCTTATATCTCAAGGGTCAGCATGCCGAGGTCACCCCTCCTCCCCCACAAACACCCGACTTCCACTCATCTGTCCATCTAATCTGCCGAAACCCATCTGCTCAGTGCACCCCACACAGAAGAGCAGAGCACAGCCGTGACAACAGCAACACAAGCTGTTTGAAGAGTGTGCCCATCACTCACCACAGTGTTTGTCCAGAGTCTAGATGCTGACTCGCTCAAAACCTCAACGACAGGTGCAAAGTCACAGCACAATATATACATCAAAGCATTTATTTGAAATGTCAGAGTGAAAAAACACACCAAGCAAACTTCAAATTTCATATACACCTAATATACATATTATTTAAAAAAAAAAAAAGTATTAAAAAAAATAAATAAAC
>JAUCMU010000055.1:876524-897919 GCA_032275025.1 Enteromius treurensis | reverse complement strand
GAAGTAAACGATTTCGGACGCAGCGAGTGTTCATTATCAGCGTGGATTTGCGCAGCTCGTCAGTGAACAATGGCTGTGTGTAGTATATACGGCTCAATGTGAAATCACGCACCTGATGGCATTTACCGCTGATTACAGGACTGGCTTTACCGACAAAACACGCAATACATATCGGCAGATCTGGATCGGTGCATCCCTACTTTCAAGTACATTCAGAACATTAGAATGATCAAATGATTTTTTTTGGCTAACTGCCACATCCATTGCCTCCCAACATGTCAGACCACACAACGTCAGCAAATCCAACCGCGCAGGAAGCAAAGAGCGTTTTCTGAATATCTAAAGAAGGTTTACAGAGTCTGAAGCTCACAGAGACAAGTGTGATTTACTCAGGACGACTACTTCCTCTAGAAACAAGTCTTTATGACTCAAGACAAAGAGCGGCTCCACGGTGAAGACAGTGAGGAATCAAGCCATCTTTATCTATCAGATAAATTCCCCATGGGAGCATCGACAGTGAAAATGTGAAAAGGAAGATGGGTAATTATCAATTCCACACTGTAAGATAACAGGAAAAGCTAATTTTGGACAACCAAGATCAGATCTGAATTACTGACAGACAAAAATATAAACTTAATGAGCATAAAAAGTCATTTAAACATTTTTTTGCACTTTTATTTGTACGTATATTGATATGAACATTTATTGGGACACCAGTAGTCTAAATACTTTTTACTATAATTAATTAAATCTCTTTATTGTTTTTGTTTTGTTAAACATCTTCCAGTACCCCTGTGTCTCAGTTCCTGCCCTCTTCCAAACATGTGCATGTGCTAATATTTGGGTGTGAGTCTCAGGTCAGCTCCTTTCCTTTGCTCTCTGGCAGAAAGCTTGCGCCCCTGCGCTCTGACGCAGCCAAGCAGATGTAAATGTATTCAGAGCATTTAGTGCTCAGGATTAATCGAATTATAATTTAATCATCTGATCAAACAGCAATTAGCATAATCACTTCTGGGGACGGGCCGATAGAGAATGCAATGGAAACAGAACAGACCTGAGGCGAGAGCAGCTTTAATGAGACATTTGCTAGGATCTCCACAAATGTTACACATTTCTGGCTGTTGAAATTCTGCCCAATTTTTTGTCTGCTCTGCTACACGGACACATTCAGTGATCAAACAGACCCTGTTAACTCATGGACAAAAATCAAGAAATGTAAGCACTCACCCAGGACTGAGGGGACCAGATTTAACCCATTTTCACCATTAATTCTTTACAGAAGGGAATCATAATACATTTTTATCAGGGTCACAACCACCTTAGGTTATAGATTATAATTTAATAAAAAATGTTTGCACTACTGTAATTTATAAAAAACCTAGTGGATGGCTAATATATTTATATCAGAGGCAATTTCAAATGTGCATTCGGATTTATTTTACATATATCTAGGTTAAAAAATAATTTTGGCTGTTAAAAAAAAAAGGAAATTAATTAATACTTAAAATGTACTTAGTTTGACATTTGACTTAATGTACCTGATTTAACTTTTTCTCAAATATATTACACACACACACACGTATACTGTAGGATGTAAAGATATAACATCTTACATAAGATTGGTCAAAAACGACCTCTAGCATTTATTTTATCCACAACAACACACTAAAGAGTTCCACTGCTGCACTGAGAGGAAAGCCTCCCTGTTTAAGCTGGTCACAGCGGTTGGAGGAACGCAGAGGTTTGTACTAAAGTCATCAAGCTTCTTTACAAAAAAAAAAAACCCCTGAAAGTCCTCATCAGTGGAAAATGCGAACATGCTTTTTCTGCCAAGTCATCAAAGCAGGAAATAAATACACATTACGGCCAGCAGCACAGGGCCGTCTGTCAGGCATATTTCCTGCTGATTGAAAATATGAACGTTGATCAGCCTTACTGCTGGCTAAACAGTTAGTACAAGCAGATCATCAAAATGCCATTATGCCAAATGACTCCTGGAATTACTGATACGCTGGAGAAAGAGCTACTGGGTTGAGTGGAGCTCTGTGTGTGTGTGTGTGTGTGTGTGTGTGTGTGTCTGACACACCACATATCTGTTTATGTCTATTTTTACAGCACATTGTCCTTTCCTGTGACACAGCTTTAACCTTCCCAACCACTGACTTTATAACTAGAACAAGATTAAAACGTACCCTTACTGCTTCCATACAAAACAGATGAAACAGAAGCATGTTTTTTTTTTCTAATCAACGTAGTTACTGCAAAGGATTTTTTGTTTTGTTTTATTATGGGAAAATTAATCTAAAAGAAAATTAATTTTAAATAATATAAATTTTTCTAATCTGTAAATAATCTGTGAAAATGATTGGAGAATATATTATAATATTGTATATTAGTCTTTCTACTTGGATTTTCAATTCGATGTGTTAAATTTATTAATTGTTTTTTTTATTTTTTTTTATTTACTAGCAACTTTTTAAGTGACAATTGTTTCAAAGTACATCATAGATGTTTTTTTCTCATTCGTATCATCTACGGCAAGGTGTTTATTAAATATTTAATTTATATAATATATTTGTTTAGTGATATAAATGTTAAAATTAAAAGTAAAATACATAAACTTCCTTGTTTAATTAAAATAAAAAACTCTAAAAATACAAAAAATTTACTTATCTGAGGACAAAATTTGAAAAAAGTATAAATCTTAATAAAACATAACATTTAAATTGTATACATTTCTTGAAGGTTTGGTCAATAAACTAACTAGTTCATCATTAAAGTGAATAGTGATCCTTAAAAATGCGATCTTTAAAAGTCAGTTTGGGTTAAGGGCTACTTTGTTTTCAATGCAATTAAAAAACTTAAAACAAGGCATATGACACTCTACAATGTTCAGAAATAGCCTATAATAAACATAATTGTGTAAAAACAACAACAACATATGTTTGTTTGTCATTAAACTTAACATTCATGCACATTTCAGGAGCTTTCGAAAAACAAACACAATGAATCTACCACCTTCAGAATCAAAGCTGAGTTTAAAACATCTCAAATGATTTGCAGAACAATATCAGTTTGCTTTGCTTTCAGCACTTCAAACACGGCCTTGATTTGTCTCCAGCACATCACGGTCTTCAAACCCAGGCCTACAGTTGAGCAAAACAAATGGATATGCCCACACACTTTTGTCTGTTTGATCTGGACTCAGCTAAAAGCTCTCTTAAAAAGCATTTCATGGAAAGCGACAGCTGATTGGGCACTTTGCTCGCTGCCGTGCTGTTTACCCGTGTCCATTTGAGTGTATGTCAGAGTTGGCCCCTAGCATCAGTTTACAAAAACAACATCGCACCTACTTTCCCCTCCGTCTGTGCATCTGATGTTCCAATTACATTTGTGTGTTAATATGCACACAGTCTCGAGTGCTCTTCACCAACACAAGAGCCATTGAAAACAACTCAGCATGATTTTACATGCAAAAACATTCAATGCTCAGTATCAGGGCAGGGTTATTAGAGTTACCTAAAACTGAAACTAAAATAAAAACCATTCAAAACAATTGTTACTTGAACGTTAACTGATACAAAATAAAACATACTTTATAATTCAGATGCTTGCAACATTTGACATTTTAACTAAAAAACAACTAAAAAAAACAATAAAATTACTCAAATTAAAACAGAAAATGTAAAAATAAAAACTGTTAAGCTAAAATGGCAGTAAGACTAAAATAAAAATGAATAATAGACATGTGTGAAAAAAAATTACTAACATGACAAAGCACAATGCACAACAAAGTGACTAAAACTTTAAAATTAAAATGGAAAATATATACAAAGATGTATTAAAAATAAGAGATAAGACTATAAAAAATAGTGTGAATGTTTTTAGTACTAAATGATACAAATTAATTGTTTTAATTGTGCATCTACAAGCTGAATCAGCACTAAATATAAAATCAAAATTAATAAAACCTAAATATGCATGCATTAAAAAAAACTGTTAAAAATGGAAAAACACATAACAAAATGAGTAAAACATTAACCAAAAATCAAATGACAAATGAAAATGTAAAGCTAAAAATGATTTAAAATATTAATTCAAATTTGTATATTGCTGATACTAAAATAAAACTGTACCAGGGAGCTGAGCTTAGAAAAGTGGTGCAAATATTTGTTATTAGGACTAAATAATACAAAATAATTGTATTGAACATCTACAAGCTAAAATTGCAAAAACAGGCAATAAAATGACTAAACCCTTAACTAAAATTAAAAGTGCAAATGTATCTATAATAAATATCACCGTAGCAGGGAGCTGAGCTTAGAAAATCCTGCATTTTTCTTTTATTAGGTCAAAATGTATTCTATTAATTGTGCCTCTACAAACTGAAAAGGAAAAAAATTATCTGAAATTAAAAAGGGATACTGAACAAACCGGGGAAAATTCATTTATCCGTCCCTCCCAGATAAAAATCCCAAATGGCTTGGCGAACAAGCACGCCACGTTTTCCACAGCTAGTCATTACCGAAGCACTTCCGGGGTCACCTGTACAGGAAGCTCCAAGGCCACTGCGCCAACATACATTTCAGGGGTTTCCATAGAGACCAGCGGAGAACTGGGCTGTGAGCTTAACCAAATCATGAAAGGCTCATTTTGTATGGCTTCTTTTCCTCTCTCTCTCTCCCCCCCCCCCACACACCCACAAGAAACACGCTACACCGGTCAGAGAGAGAAAGAGAGAGAGAGGGAGGCTCACTGCACTGACACTGCATCAGAACACTGATCAATGGAGCCTCAGAGACCCACATACACACGACCAGAACACAGCGGCACAAATGGGACCGTATTGATTCAAAGAGAAACACTTCAAATGCTTTTTAGAAATGCTCATTTGAACACAGCTGGCTAGACATGCAGCACTCAATCGGCCAAAACCCCGATCCCTCAGAAATGATAATCAATTTCATCGATACGCCATTAATTGAGGTTAAATGACTGTGTCCATTTCTGCCTTGCGGAAAAAACTGACAAAGCTTTGGAAAGATCATCACGGAGCTCCTCGCTCTGCTCTCCATCAGCCTTTGTGCTAATTCATCGCTGTGTCGCCTTATTTTTGTGCATCCTATCAATCGGCGGTCAGTCTAGGTTGGAGTGGCCCAGGTCTTATATTAACGTCCCAGTGCGTTACTGTGTTAAAACCACCTAAATGGCCCATTTTCTTCTCTATTCCCCTCATAGCCCCCTCTCACTCTCTCTATTCCACCACAAACACACCCATCCTGATTTAGCCCAGCAACCAGCACCCACTCGCTGTCTCTCCATTTTAAAGCCATCAACACACTCGCCTCCTGTCGAGCATTTGCGGTAGATTTTTTTTTTAGAGGTCAATATGATTTGGACACCCACACGGGGGGAAAAAATCTTTGAATAAATGTTTTGTGAAAAGGTCACAGCGAAAGTATTCAGCAAAGTGCCAACTGAGTGACAGTGAGTTTTTAAAATTTATTTCTTTATTCAATGCTTTAGTGTTTCTTCGTGAAACATGGCGGCTGTGTCACTATGCCAAATACAACAAATCTTAATTTCTTTATTTTTATTTTCATTCCTGTGTTTTTAAGCTCATTTTCAAAACTAGTTTTTGGGTGCTTTTTTTAATTCATAAAGCTGATTTATTACTTTCATTTTCTAAAATTTTGTATGTTTATTTATTTATTTATTTTTTTTGCTTAATATAGAAATTTGTCCTAGGTCATAAAAATAAAAGAAATAAAAACAATTAAACCGTGTCATATCAAATCACATACAGTCCAGATTCATATTTTTGACAATTCTGATGCACTGTTTGCATAATAATGCATGCATGTTTGTTTATTATGATAAAAATGTATGAAATGTAATAAAGTGACTAAACATAAAACACGATTTGATTGCTTATTAATGAGTCTGGTTCCTTCTGAATTACTTCCTTAAATTAATATGCAGTATTTATAATGAACTGTTTGGGGGAAATTTCATGCATGCATGGCACATGCACTAAAATTGTATTTGTGCACTAAAGCTGGTGTGAGACTGATTCAAATGGTCCACAATGCATTCGTTTTCAAGCATGCATAAATGCATCGCACTGCTAATTAATTTCCACGAAGTTACAACGTGCATAATAAGAATAACAATAATAAAACAAAACACTGCTCACCATTCAAAATGCACTGGAAAAAGATAATGGCCAATATCCACATGCCCCGCTCCTTTCAATCTCCAAACTAAGATTTTTCTTTGCCCACTGCACACTTTTCCTCCAGAAACAGCCGTTGCGCAGGAATATGGATATCTAGTAGTTCCAGCGGAAGGGATGCATGAGAAGCGTGCGCTCCGGGGCTGATTGTCTCCGAGCTGAGATCCAGCTGTGGCGCGACACGGTGAGCGAGCGAGCGGCGGGCAGGTGCGATGCTGAGTCAGAGCGCACGCTTACTGAGGAGGGCACTGCGCACAGGTGTAGCCGCGTGCGAGGGGAGAAAACCGCGGGAAAGTAAATCCACTCAATTATTAACGAGTCGAAATCAGAGCGCAAACTTTTTACGCAAAAGAAAGGAAAAGAACGGAAAAAAGAAAGGAAAAAGAAAAAGCTCTGAAACTCCAGCGCGTAAATGAATCGAGATGATGGCTGTTAGCTGTACTCAGAGCAACATCCCTCTTCACCGCCTCGCACCGTCCAGCAGTCAGCAAGCACGCGCATCTTCCCCTGCTGCACTGATCACTCCAGAGCTCAGCATCAGCACCAGAGCATCACACAACACAACACCCCCCTCTCATTCTCTCTCTCTCTCTCTCTCCTCTGCAGCCTTAAAGGTGCAGGGGTGCTGCTCTTAAAGACAGTCCAAGCGCATCAAAAGCAACTCTAAGAAACCATGTGATCGTCACGTATATGCAGCATACTTATATGACGCCAATTTTTGAAACAAAAGGAATTTTTAAATACATTTTTGTGAGTGGTGGGAAACTAAAAAAGGTCTAGGTGGAGTGACTAACCGGGAGAAAAAAAAAATAGAAAGTCTTATTTAAAGGAAGCCATTTTGTCATCGTGTGACAAAAGAAAGCACTGCTTTAGACATTTATGATCATGTGTCGTTAATACTTTAGCTTTTTTAATAGCTACTTAGAGAAAAAAAATCGATGTAGAAATTATCTTAACCAAGAAATTAGTGAGGCAGTAAGTTTCTCCAATGATAAAAAAAAAAAAAAACATCAGTTCAGCAATGAACATTTAAAGGCTGATATAATATTGTTTTGTTTACACTGTTTTGTACAGTATCAAGATGTAACTTGATAATCACGAGTAAAAAAAAATCATTAAAAATAACAAAGAATTATACTCTTGAAAATAAAGGTGCTTCACAATGCCCCAGAAGAACATTTTTTGTTTAAATGGTTCCAAAAAGAACCTTTATTCCTGAAGAATAACCTTTAATATATCTTTCTGTTTCACAAAATGTTCTTGAGATTATTAAAAGGTAAAAAAAAATGGTTCTTTGAAGAACCTTTGACTGAATGGTTCTTTGTGAAAACTTTTTTCGAAAAGGAATGAATCCAACATGGTTTAAATTTCTCCTTCTTAATCATTTTATCATCCTTATTAGTCATCGATTCATTATAAATTGCACACCTTTCATGTTTAAAGTGAACGATAAACTATATGGAATGAAAGGAAGCGTAACTTCACAGTTGTGTGTGACAACCTCCTCTAAATGATCTTAATTGGTAGACATGAATTGATGTCATTTAATGTGGTTTGTGTTGGGATTCAGGACCCCCGAGGGCGTGTGAGGTTTTTTTCTCCGTCCCTTAAGCTAGCTTCATTAACTGACCTTGACAAATCAGAGCATTTGCCTCCTGCGCAGTGAGGCGTTGGGCCGACTCATTGCGTTTTCATGAAAAAACATTAACCTTTAATTAGATTTGAGTAGCCTATGTTCTGTCTAATAATAACAGAGTATACTTGATGTTTCTGAACCACTTTGTATCTATATCCTATTAAAAATAAAAAAAATGAAAAAACACATAAATGTGATATTACTTTCAATTTAAAAAAAATAATGCTATAATAATTTTAAAATTATAACAAGATTCTCAGGGATTAAGGATGATGTTTACATGCATTTTAGTCCTGTTGTATGAATTATATAATTTTTTTATTATGTGTTTGTGCAACAACGTTGAACCTGGTACTATTTGTATGCAGCGGTCTAGAATAATGCTTTTAGACAGCACTTTTTAGCTTTGATGTTTAATCAAAGTTTCGCAATTTTTTTTTAAAAACAGAATAAAGTCAATGTTTTTGAACCATACGCAATTAAAAATAAAGAACAAAATGGGACATTAATTATTATTATTATTATTATTATTATTAATAAATAAATAACAATGGTACTTAAATGCATGTATATACATTTAAAGCAGCATATCAATCTTAACATTATACTTAAAAAGAAATAATCTTAAATTATATTTTAATGTGTTATGAACTAAATGTTTAGTTAAAAGGCAATTAATAATAATAATAATATTGTTTTAAATATTATGTATTTATATACACACACACATACACACATAAATTAAATTAATTAGCTAAATCAGTTCTGTTTTTTATGTTGTTTTATTATGTTATGTTTTTATTGTGTTTTCTTGTTAGTTAACTGATTTTATAGTTATTTTTAACCTAGTCAAAATAACCCTTACTACAGCTTGTTACCGGTTAACTGGAAAGCACAATGACATGATTTAATATTATCATTATGAATTATTAATTAACAATGGTACTATACATGGATGAATATAAATGTAAAGCAGTAATAATATTAATGTTAATATTAAATATAAAGATAAATAAACTAATGTGATATATTAATGTATTATGAACTAAATGCTTAGTAAAATAACTATTAATAATATTAATATAATTAATTAATTAATAAGAAAAGTGCATCTGCAGTTAATTCCTTTTTTAAAACAAGAATCATGTTTCTTTATATTATCATGTTTTTAATCTGTTTACTTGTTATTTAGCTGATTTTTTTAAGTTATCATTAAACATGTCAAATTAACCCTTACAGCGTTTTACAGGTTAACTGGAATGCACAATTACATAATTTTTCATGTAAAAAAAATTTTTTTAACTCTTCATACACACACACACACACATATACATATATATATATATATATATATACACACACAGTATAAAACAGTCTAGTCTCACAGCAATTCATACATATTTTACGAGCTGACTTATTCGTACAAATTCGTACAACCTCACTTGTACATATTCATATGATTTTTGCAAATTTGTACGTATTTTACGAGTTGCCAATTCGTATGAATTTATATGAATGATGAATGACCTACACCTAACCCCGCCCCTAAACCTACCCATCCCTGGGGTTTAGACAAGTCTTACAAAATCGTGAGACGGTTTTGTATTAAATGCCAATAAATTATCTTACATCAATTTACATGTAATTTTAAGATAATACATCTAATGTTTTACATTATTTATCATTTAGTCTGTTTGAAATGTTTTATTCTGATTGGAAATTCACAGCAAATCATTTTAATGTCCAATAAACCTATAATAAGCCGTTGGCCCAGGCAACCTTTCATTCATAGTTGTGTTAGTTTTGCATCCGTCTTATCACATGCTCTCTTTCCTCTTCACAGTAAATTCTAATCATATTACAAAAGCATTTCTATTTTCCCTTTATCCGGCGCTTTTCCATCTCCAGTGTGATTTGTAGACAAATTGCTCTTTTTCTTTACTGCACAGGCTCTGCCAGTGGCGCTCAGATCCAGCACAGATCTGTGCATGCTGCAGAATACAGGAGCTGTCACTCGTCACTGCCAAAACCACAGCACATCATTAGACTCAGCCACCGAAACACGCTCGCTTATCCTCATACATTTACACAAATCCCCTGCACACACGCAACTTACTACAAACTCTGCTGTTACGATTAACTCAACAGGCTGCATGAAATACAGATCCGGCTAGCAAATAAAGCAGAGAATCTGGGACGGTTCGCCTTTTCAGAAATCAATCTCTTCTCAAACATCCCTGTGATTTTTAAGGCGCCTGTATTGTTTCGGTTCACCGTGTCCGGTAATGTTTTTTCTATATCTGCACAACTCATTACAACCACCCAGCACCATTTACTGAACTACAGACCTTTTTTTCCCAAGGATTCTCTTTCTATACACACAGTCCTGTCTTATTTTTCCTTGGAAGACGTGTTTGTGGCATTAAAGACTGCTGTAGAGCATTCATTCTGATTCTTTCCATGCACGAGCCGCTTCACTGCAGCATAACCGAGCTTCCACATGCACCGTAAGCTCGTCTGAAGCAGCCATCGATTCACAGAGCAGACAGGCTGATGTCACGAGACAGAAAAAGCCACTGTTTTCTTTGCTTTTGGAGGCAATAACAATGTTAAAGCCCACGCGAGACAGCCGCGGTTGGTGCGGCGGGTTTAGCCGGGGGAGCAGCGTTGGCTGCTATCACAGAGCAGATATCAGGGCGGCTCTCGCTGTTGTTTCTCGTATGCACCAGGCACGCCGAGGATGTTGTGTCCACGGATAGGCGTTGCCCATGGACACGTCTCCTGCGGTTCGCTCTCTCGGAGTGACTACAGCCTAGAGGACGGGAGAGAACCTCAGGGAGAGGATAACACAGAACAGCTAATTATGAGCAGGAAAGGCAGTAGTCAGGAGGGATTGGGAATGGTGTTTGCATCCAGTGTTTTAGTTCCTCTGTTTCCCTGTTGATTATAAATTAGCATTAAAAGCAATAGATTTTAGGCAGTGTGGACTAAAACTGGGTGTTTTAATAGTTCCTGGCTGTGAAAAAGTGCAACCGTCATGCAGCAATGTTCTAAAAATAATTCTAATTCAATTTAATTTTATGTAATAAAATGCTTTATTTAATTTAATAACATTATTTAAATACATATTTTTTTAAATGTAGTTCCTAATAATAAAATAAAATAAAGAATGACAGTTAAAAAGGGAAAAAAATAAACATTATACTACATAAAAATTATTTAAATTAAATTAAATTTGAATTAACTAAAAATTTTATTCCCAATTACACAAATACTATACTACTTATTGCATATGTTTTCCTTTGGATCACAAGTTAGATCACAAATGCAATACATTTTATTGGTTTATATTCATGCATACATTTGCATGGATCTCTAAATGCTTTTTTCTGGCTGTCATAAACTGCATGAATGAAGGAGTTATAGCAGTAACATTTCTTAATTTTATTTAAATTCAATTTAATATTTTTTTTTTTTTTACACTAAAACAAACTAAACAAAACCTTAAAAATAATTAATAAAACAATTAAATTAAAATAAAATTTAAATTTAAATAGATTTCTATAGAATAAACTGAAAAAAACTCAGTTACACTTACAGTCCAATGTGGTGGAATATATTGTTAATAATATTCTATTTAAATTTAATTGAATAAAAAATATATATTAATATATATATTTTTTTGTTATTAATTTCATTAAATTCAAACTTCATTAAATTATTATTTTTATTTAGTATAACAAAATAGTCCAGAAATTATTTCAGGATTTGTGATGGTGTAAAACGTTTTACCTTACTTCCTATTCTGTGCTTGTTCTGGAACAACACTAAACCTCTTGACGTGATATCATTTCCACGGTGTAGGATGATGCTTTTGGGCAGCATTTTTTAGTTTGATAAAATAAGTGTTTCCCATAAATTTGTATTTTCAGCAGATCTCTCGCTCTCCTTCACTGTTTTTTTTTTTTTTTTTTGTCGACGTGGTTGATACCCATTACAGTTATGAATAGTCACTGTGTCTGGATGGTCCCTGGAGCTCTGGCTATATTCTGCCCTAACAAGCATTTCTGTGGCGGAGCATCAGCACCGGAGCTGCCGCTCTTGCAGCTGTTTCAGCTGTTGGGCTGGAGAATCCCTTACAAAAGCACACATGCCTCCAGCTCTCCCCAGACTCTACTCACATGCTGCTTCATTTCATCTGGAATGTGGCTTACAATAAATGACAGAATCTTACAGGATGTCCGGATGTTCCTCTGCATGGGGAATGGATGCTATCTGTGCCAACAGAGAGAAAAAGAACAAAAGGAGTCAAAATCCCATCCAACCACCCAAGTAAAAAATTGTATAGCTAGAAAATTGAGAAATAAAAACTGTATTCACAGTATAAAATGTATTTGAAAATAAAAAAAAAAAAGAATAATTTTGCTAAACAAATAGTGTATAGCATTTTGTATAGATACAATTTAGGAATTTTAATTTTCTAAATGTTATTTATTCTGATTGCAACATATTTTCTTCCTAAAAAGGCATTTGGATTGTAAATTATGACTTCTAAATGTTTTCATATTTCCTGGCATTTTCCAAAATTGCAAAAAAATATGCAGTAAAATTCCACAACATTTTATATATAAATTTTTTTTTTTTTTTATTTAAACTAAATGTAATAATAGTATTAAATATAATCTAAATTTTAAACAAGATATTATTATATTATAAACAAGCAATATATATATATATATATATATATATATATATATATATATATATATATAATGACATATATAAGTCATTAGAAAATCAAACTGGGGTGAGTGTTTCCCGTGACACCATAACACACTACAAAGAGTGGCATGCATGGATGTCATCACGAAGGAAACCTGTCTAGAGTTTGCCAGAGCTCATGTTGATTAAGATTAAGGTCCCCTATTGCAAGCCGTTTTAATACTTAATCTATAAACCGCACTATACTACTAGTACTTGGGCCTCATTTATAAAACTTTCTTACGCACTGATTTGATCTTAGAGTGTTCGTACGAACAAATCCACGTCAAAGTACAGATTTATAAAAACCGTCTTGGACGTGGAAAAGTACTTACAGTATCTCCACGTCAGATTCCAGCTTGGCGTACGACCGTTTCCTTGTGGTAATGCCTGGTATTGTAGATAGTTCAACACACGGGCAAGGAATTTCTTGCGCTCCTTTTTACTTGCCATTGTCACAGAGTTTTTGCTTTAGGAATGAGCTCATTTTATATGTTAATTAATTAAGCAGGGGCGTTTCGACGGCGGAACATTCAGCTGCACACAATCCCACGATCATTTGTGATTTATAACCGAATGACTGGAGTACGCATGGATTTCGTGCGTACGTTCGTTTTCTCTGAATCGCTCTTTCGATCAAATCAGAAAAGTTCTTAGATAAAATCAAGGATGCTTTCTGCGCAAGTCTTTATAAATGAGGCCCCTTATTTTTTTATATACTAGTATATTTTCCATTAAGTTCTAGTGCTTACTCTTTAGGTACTAGTGTCTTTTCTAAAGTTACTAGTACTTCTTCGTTAGATACTAGTACTTATTCCAATAGGGCTATTGCTTGATTATACTCTCCTTGTTAAGACAAAATAGAACTAGTGCTTATTTTTTTAGTAACTAGTAACTTTTTAGACCAGAGATGTCCTGAGTTTAATAGATACTAGTACCTTTTTAATTAGCATTTCTGCTCAGTATGCTAATCATATGTTGAATATTAATGAACAAACAACACAGGAGAGAGATTAGACAGGAAAAAGAAACAAAGAGATGGATGTAATTTTTTTTTATTATTATTATTATTTTTTTTTTTTGGAGGGAACCACAAAGAAATGAAACATTAATTTGTACACAAACGTATTTTTGTTGTAGTTTTGTAAACTTATTTCATAAACATGCTAGCCTAGTGTTCTTATTGGTTATCGAGCGACCTCTAGTGGCCGACTGGAGATGAGACACGAATTATATTGTATATTTTTCATCCAGTAAAAAATATAAATATATCAGACTTGTACCTTGCTGTTTTTTTTAAACTTTTTTATATTGCACTGGGCACATTGGTGCTGCAGACACTGTATGTTTTATATTAATGCTCTTTACGGGGCACACAAAATCCCAACCTTACAGTTTTCAGACCAACATTTGATTTGTTTGGAAAAAAATACATAAACATAAATGATAAATACAAAAAAAAAACAGGTTTGCTGTATACAAGGCGTAACTACTTGGGGTGTATGGTCAATCTCAATTCTTTCTCTGGTAGTCCATTATCTGTGCCCTTGCTTTTGGGGAAAATCTGTCCTACCTGGAGGCTGAGGAGAAGTGTACATTTACATAAGGTACTGTATACTAGGAAAACATGGTCAAACATAACATTCTACCTTTATTCACAAAAAAACATTTCTTTCTAAAACTGTCTACCTTTTTTTTTTTTTTTACAAGTGAGCTGGAGCATTTTGACAGGAGGACTGAACAACAGTTTAAAGAGAATCATCAACGGGAGTCATTCAAGTTCATGGTTTTAGTAAATGGTGGTAATAAATTATATTGTTATACACAAAAAAAGTTGTATTTTTTTATCAGATGGCTAAATGGCCCTTGGAATTTTAGAAAGGGGTGTTTGTCTTCATAAAATGGATTGTAGGACACTGTTCTGTAGCTGTATGACAACCAGTAGTGAATACTAAAGCATTAATAAATATTAAATTGATTGTCCTTATGATTACACTGTGGGTCTGAAAGGCTGAGCATGCTTAATATCTGAATGTAACTTTTTTTTATTAATTCACAACAACATAGCCTACCACTGATCCATCTGATCCAAATATGTGTAGGCTATTATAATTTCAAAGTCACTGTTTAAATATGTAATGTTAATGTATTTTGTGCTGAAATATATATATTTACCAAGGGTGATGATATTTTCGGCCATGACTGTTAGCTAAAAAAGAAAGAGGGTGCTCAGTGAAAAACACAAGATCCCAAAAGCAGTGGCAGAGTCAGGGATTTTTCATAGGGGGGGACAGCCAGGGGCCAGCAGTTACTCTGGGGTGGCACATTTAATTTAATTTAAATTCATTTTAAAAATGTATAGAGGTTAAATGTTTCAGTAATTTCTAACGTTAACTAATGTAACTTCTGTTTACACGAGGATATTGATAAAACTGCACTGAATAGATGCTTCTCAGCAAACATTGGTCCATCTGCAACGTCATGTCCCTGGCCAAACACTGTAGCAGTAGGACAAGAAAAATATGCAAAAATTTGTAACACAGACTATTGCCTAAAAATACATTCAGATATGTTAATACGTGTCTACAGTTCTCTGAGGTTGCATGTAAAGTTGTTACTTTTACTTTTAGCTGTAGTTCAAAATATACCCTGTTTTATACCATATAAAACGTTCACTATTTGGATATTTGGTGTGTAAACTAGCCTGGGCCTGCCCATACTTCCTTTGACGCTACATTCATTTCGCAAGCAAAGTAAGTCTGGCCAAGCTGCCGTTTCAGGGCTTTTCTGTTCCCAAAAAGTGGGAACCAATGAGAAACGACACAGCACGACTGAGGCGGGTGTAACGCGATGACGCTGCAGTTCTGCGGTGTTCAAACATGGCGTGTATCGAGCAGCAACAATCGTTCAACTCTGCTGTTGCATCTGTTTTGAGAAATTTTCATGACAGGTTTTCTTTGAAAACGGAGCATTCAAGTAAGTAAAGACATTTTTCTATCGCTTTAATAAAGCTTGGAGGCTTCAGGTTTCGTTGTTACGCATACGTTATCGGAATGAGTGGTCTGATTGGTTGTAGATTCGTCCAGTAGTATACAGAGGCATCTGACGGACGCAGGTTAAGCCCGGGCGGTTAAGGCGGGTAGTAAGGTAGCTTGGCTGGACTAAGCTCCTATGAGCTTTAAAGTCGCAGAAGCCAGGCTAAATAAAAAAAGTAATTTTGTGAAATTTTATTACAATTTAACATCAGTTAAATATGGAGGCCGTTATTTATGGAGGCCCTTTTTATCTCACAATTCTACCTTTTTTCTCAAAATTGTGAGATATAGACTGCAATTTGCAATTCTGGTAACCATATTGTCGCGGGTTCAAGTCCCAGGTCTGGCAGGGATTGTAGGTAGAGGAAGTGAATATCCAGCACTCTCTTCACCTTCACGAATGAGGTGAGACCCCGATCCCCCAACTGCTCTCTGGGCGCCGCAGTATTGGCTGCCCACTGCTCCGGGTGTGTGTGTGCACTATTCTAAGAAATGCGAGTTTGCGAGAAAAAAAGTCAGAATTGTACAATAAAAAGTTGCAATAAAATTTTTACATTTTTAATTCAATGGCGGAAAAGGGATTCTATAGTTAAACACTTCAAATATATAGCAGCAAGTCTTCAGTGTCACATGATCCCACAGAAATCAATATGCTGATTTGGTATTCTTGCTGCTTAATTATTAAAAATAGCTTAACCTTATCATAAATTTTTATTGAATTCTATTTAATATATTAAAAGAATATGTTGCTATTCTAAGTTTTATATCGGTTTTATGGTCTCTGTAAATTCTTCACATTTTTCAAACAATGTAAAAATCTGATGGATTCTTTTTTTTAATGATACAAGTTAAGCTCCATACAAAAAGCTGCACATGTTTGGTGCTTGTAGGGCAATGCGAGTTCATATCAACCTTGTTTCAAATCTTTCCATAATTTACAACAAACGATATCCAATAAAACAAACCAAACCTTTAACACAACTTTAACAGGCAAAACAGCAGGAAAATAATGTGTTCTCCTCTAGTGTCGTGCTTTTTTGATGTCGGTGTAAATAATCCTATTGCGCTGTGTTGTCTTCTTCTGTACTTTGGCAAGGATTCTGCATTAGTAAACGCGGCTGTGGCTCAATAGCCTGTTATGACTCACCCCGAGGAAGATGTTTTTGGAAGAGTCAAAGCCCGCTGCATATATTCGTGCTGTGTAGGGAGCACTACGCTCACACATGATGCGGCAAGCGTAGCGGGAGATGGTGCTCTGGGCCGACTGTCCTCCCTCTCCATTTGCGCCCCCCTGCCCTTGTCCTCCACCGCCGCTGCTCGCTGTGTCTGTCACCACAAAGTCTATCATGCTCTCTGTGGAACGGCCGATCTAAAGACACATTAACAACCATAGTAAGTGAGATATTAAAGGAAAAGTGATCATTTTCATGAATTACTCCTCCTCATGTTGTTTTAAACCCGTATGACTTTCATTCTTTCATGAAAGACTACAAAAAATGTATTGGTTGCTCTCCCAATTCGCTGTAATCTCATGGATCAAAGCGTTTGTGGAGTCGAAAACACTGAAAAGAAAACACTGTTCTTTTGAACCTACCATTACATAATATTCTAAAATATTTAACTACAAAATGTTTAACTGTATTTTTTGATCAAATCAATGCAGACTTGTGAGTATAAGAGACTTATACCGACCCTAAACATTTGAATGGTGACTTTTTATCCCATTTTGACTATAATCTGATTTATTTATTCATTCATTTTTTGGTGTTTTTTGGTATCAGTCAATATTTTATTTAATTGTGCATGCTCATTTCCCCTATTTTTACAAATTGCTTATGGCATTAACTTTTTAAATAATTTGTATTTATTTATTTCTATATTTTAAAGACATAAAACATTTCTTATTTTAACATCAACCAATTATTGTATTAGCCATAAATTACCAGTTTATTGTAATTAGCCAAATTGTTAATACTGATGCAACAGTACCGGTGCATTATTGAAAAATTTTTAATATTTTGTGTCTCAAGGAAGGATGGAAGTAAGTTAGGAGTAAATGTAAAGAAAGGCACGAGGATGAGTAAATGAGAAAATGTTCATGTGAGGGTGAAATGACCATATATTTGACAAAATGTTTATTCTTTAAATATATTTATAATATTACTTACATAGAAATGTAAATACATGTAAATATATACATATACTATATGTGTGTGTATTTATATATACATAATATATATATTATATATATGTGCAGAACATATATATATTGTATGAAGTTCTATTCTGTATGTGATTAATCACGATTAAACAAGTCAGCACTAGTAAAGGCATTAAACACAAGATACTAAATAAATTTAAATTCATTTGCATGTTTACTGAACTCAATAATGAGATCTAAACAGGCAGTTGAATGAATCCCCTCTTCTTCTAAAATGATGCTTTGCTCACCTGAAACATGTCAGTGTTGGGGTCATGTGTATATTCCACTATAACAGAATGACTCCGGGACAGTGTGTAGGATATGCTGTGCTGGCTTTTGTTGCTTAGGGCCTGAAAACACACGCACAGACAGATACAACTCTTTGACTGACAGCCTTTATTGCATCATTCATTCCTTAACAAGTCAGAGGAACATAAGGTACTTTCATGCAATAGATTGGCAAAACACTCGTTCGGTTTGCGATGTTATGCAATGACTCTTACAGAATTTAGTGGGTGGGTCAAGAGGACACCCGTTGTTCATCTGGTTCTATCAAGCATTGGCATTAAGGCATTATATTTTGTACTAGACATGGGAATTGTTATCAGTCCGTGCAAATGCTGTCACCTTAGACACCAGAGGTGTGGAGACGTTGTGGATGACATCAGGTTTGACGCCGTTCGCTTTGGGCCGTTTGTAAAGGGCCAGCCGACTCCTCCTACGGCCCTTGTCCCCGCTGGCCAGCGAACCATTATGTCTGCGTGTAACAAAACCACATCAGTCCAGTCTGAGCTCAGCGAATGCGTTGAACAATAAAGAATGAATTAATGGAAAACACATTCGGTGCTTAATTTAGAAACAGCATCTCACCCGCTGACTGATTTTGATAGAGCTGACAGATTGAGGACAGACTGTTGTCTTGGGGAAGACAAAAACTAGGCAATACTTGTTTTCACTTAAGAGCATTGGCATGTACTTAAAAATAATTAAATGGCATCAATCTATCTCTCCGTCGATACTATGTCGGGAGTCATGAGCCGTCCACAAAATGGCTGATGCAAGCCTCTGAGAGCCTGTCAATGAGGAGGCGAAGCCATCTTATAATTCATCTAGACAACGATCAATAGTCCAGACACTTAAATGAGCTCTCTCTATCTCCTTTCATCTCACTGCGACTCAGCCTTCATTTTTATTTCAGTTGTAGCACATGGTGAGGAAAACGTCCTTTAAATTAGCTCATTTTTGTCTATTTTACTCTGACGGAACTAGAATACTTTGGCATTAAAAAAACTACTGGACTGTTCTTTCTGAGGGTGAGCGTATTGCATATGCATTTACAGGAGTTTCCCTTTCAAAAGGAAACATGTATTTCATATTTAAATGAATTTTTTGTTCAGTAAATCCAGCCTTAAGCCTTCAAAACATATTTTTAACTGCTGATAATGTGCAATAACACAATTAAGTCAATGTGTCTCAGTGTCCCTTGATCATTCTAACATGATGATTTAGTGATCAAGACACATTTATTATTATCAATGTGGAAAACAGTTCAGCATTGATATCAGGGAACATTACTTTTGCACACAGTAAATCACCAGCAGAACTTCCATCCTAGTCTCATTTGCTCTGTACAGTAAATCTGGCACTAAAACATCATTTTAATTGCTGATAATGTGCAAAATAACACAATAATTTCAGAAATCATTCGAATATGCTGATTTGGTGCTCAAGTTAACATTTATTATTATCAATGTTGAAAACTACTGTCTTGTTTAATATTCCTCTGGTAAATATGTTTTTAATATACAGTACATATATACAGAAAATTATTTAAATTAAATTAAAAAGTAAATTATTATTTTAGATTTTTTTTTTCTGCCAGTTGATTAATTTAATCTGTCAGCAAAACAAGATTTAGTTTACATAACTAAAACAATTATTTTATTAACATATGTGATTTCCTGTGTAGGCCTAGAAATGTATGTTTAAAAGTGGAGGAACTGATGTAATTGTATGGTTGTAAATCTCCTGACCGTGCAGTTGTTCTTGTTGTACTGTCTTGGGTTGCTTTGAGGTCAAAATAAATATATAATAAAACAATGTTTAAAATGGAAAAGAAATGCACACTTGTGTGAGTGATGCAAACGCGCTTAATACAAATGTGCTTTCTCTTTTTCACTTCTTGTAGTGTAAGGGTTAAGCCCTCCTCCCCTCCTGGCACTGGAAACACTCATCGCTCTGCTCTGACTGTGTGATTTGAATGACATCTTTGTTGGCAGTCAAATGAAGTGTTTTGCATCCGCAGCTGAAATCTAAAGATAAGTCGGGAAAACCAACCGCAGGTACACCAGGGGAGCCAATTGGCCCAGATGACATGGTGTTCATTCATCTGCGAGAAAAGATGTTAATTGAAGTCATATTTATTTGACGGTAATTTTACCCTTGAACTCCCACTGAACTCCTGCATTCAGCAAAACGCTGGCTGAGTGGAGGAGCTGTAATTTAGACAAATGGGTTTTCACGAATCAGACAGTATCGCACTGTTCCAATGTGTGTGGTGACAGTTAAACCTGAATGATGACAAGCTCAGTGCTGCAGATATCAAAGCTTTTGTTTGTTCCTAAGTAAATATGTTCAGATTCAATCCATTGAATACTTTATTTGTGACTTCATCTCTTTTGGAATCATTTTATGATTTTCTTTCTTGGCGGCTATGAATGTTCTACGCGCTGAAAAGCTTTATCAACAATTATTTTGTTTTGCCATAATTTTATCATTTTTATTCATTAAGGTTTGAATGCACTACAGTGGAAGTCTAAGGCAAGACATTACAGAGAGTTTTAAAGAACAAATGTGAAGTTTATTTTTGGAAAAGCACCTTTATTATCTCAATTGTCTAAAGCACCTTTTTTACTCCAGTTTTTTCTCCTTGACCTTGTGCATGTCATCAAAGATACAAAGTTTACCGGCTTTACAGATCATGACATAATAAAGGATTGATTATTATTTCGTATTAATACATTGTTGCTGTACTAACAATGTGCATTTTAATATTTATTGGAGTGTCCGTTTTACACTTTTTTGTGAAGATACTTTAGTTTTTAACAAAAATAGCACAATTACTTTCAACACTGATAATAAGAAATGTTTCTTGAGCAACAAATATGCATATTGGAATGGTTTCTAAAAGATCATTGACACTGAAGACTAAAGTAAGGACTGAAAAATCAGCTTTGAATTACAAAAATAAATAACATTTTAAAATATATTAACACAAAAAAAATTAAATGGTATTTCTCTCTCTCTCTCTCTCTCTCTCTATATATAAATATATACATATATATTATTGCTGTCAAACAATTAATCACATCCAAATAAAAAGTTTTTGTTTACATAATATACAGTATGTATGTCTACTGTGTTTATTTATTATGTGTGTGTGTGTGTGTGCATATATATATATACATATATATATACACACACAGATAGATATATATTTTAAAGTATTTACATTTATATACATTT
>JAUCMU010000055.1:843002-854234 GCA_032275025.1 Enteromius treurensis | reverse complement strand
TATATCGTTTCGCGGAAGGATGAAAATGTTAATTTAAAACAAATATGGCAATAAAATGTTTCAAATTCATATTCATGATTAGTTTTTTTTTTTCTTATGTGGCAAGTAGCTGTGTAATAAGCAGGATAATATTTGCTTCGTGTCGGGTCCTGATCACACTGTCGGGGCTTATTTCTGCGATAACTACCAGCTGCCTGTACATTATCCCTTACATAACATTTACATGCATGGAGCATCTCAACCTTCATCTCTGCATATTGTTGTGAGTTTGGGTTAATTATTACATTCATCTTGGAATGTAACATGCACTATTTCATCAGATTTGCAAAGTAAATAATTTATTAACATATGCAAACAATATCAGTATCTTTCTCAATATGCTAACGGTTCATCGTGATTTCAAAATAAATAAATAAAAAAAGCTTAAACTCTTACTCCGAGTTTGCACATTTTGAGGTCCGCATGTTCACAAGAAATTATCGTGGCTGTAGTAGTGCAGTAAAGTGTAAAAACAATCTTCAGGCCCTTGGCACCCTCTGCAGCCACTTGTTATAATCCGTAATGCATGTTAGCTACATAATTTTTTACTCGATAAGGATTACATGGTTTTGTCACTTTATTTAAACTGTAATAAATACAACTACACGAAACATGAGCAAAATAAATATGGGGATGAAAAAAAAAGAACTTTCCCACGGTAGTACCTGTGCAAATGAACAACAATTTAATTTTAGAGGAGTGAATAGGCTCACCAACGATCTTTGCTAGCGGTGTGACGTTGAGCCTCTTTGCCGCATCTGCTGTCATGAGCACGAGAGCCGCGGCGCCATCGTTCAGAGTACTGGCGTTAGCTGCCGTCACTGTGCCTGCAAAAACATAAGCTTTCTTTGGCTTTTCAACATCCTCACCTAAAAGAAGTGTTGCCAACTTTTTTCAATGAAAAGTAGCTAAGGGGTCTGAAAAGTCGCTAAAAATCTAGAAACAAAGTCGCTAAGTTGGCAACACTGCTTAAGAGTGCTTAATAGCATAATAAACTTCAATATAATATATTTAAGTAATCACTAAATATAATGTTTTCGGACACTTAACTGCATGTTTTTTTTTGCAATTACATCAAAACGTATTATAGTTTAAGTCTATAATAAATGCAATTAGCTCAGTGCTATATTTAACCACACTGAAGTAGGAGTTAAGCACATCCTTATATGTAATTTCATAATTAATTCTACTGTCTTTGATATACGGTTCGAGTGTGCTGCTGAAGGTACTAACATGCAATTATGCTAAACCAAAAAAAGAATCTGCTAAAACCCGTATGTCAGAATAGAAATATATCTGTAGTTAGACATTTGTACTGATGTGTCTGTACCGTTCTCTTTTTGGAACACAGCCTTCAGTTTGGGGACTTTGCTGAAGTCTACCTTCCTATATTCTTCATCTTCCTTCACAACGATGTCTGGTTTTCCTGTGTGATGAGAGAGCATATTTTATTGCAATTATGTAAACTGTGTACTAAATGTTTTAGCGCAACGATATGGAATTCAAGCACCTCAGTGGAGAAACCAACCTTTCTGAGGGATGCTCACAGGAACCACTTCCTTGGCCAGGACTCCAGACTCCCATGCTGCTTTGCTGCGGGTGTACGAGTTAATAGCAAATGCGTCCTGCTCCTCCCTGGAGATACTGCTGTTCTTGGCTGTATTTTCAGCACAGTTGCCCTAAAACCGGGAGAGTATGGAGGAGTTTTACGCCTCTCCGGCGTTTGCGTACAGGACATTTGCTGTCTGTGTTTTCGCACTCACTTCCTATATTGATTCAATAATTATTTTTAAGCTTAACTATTATGCAAATACAATGCAATCGGTTTTACTGGTGCAAAATAATAACCGTACCATGTGGAATTTGTTGTAGACGTCCGTCAACCCATCCTTAACAATAAGATCCTCCATCTTCACTCCACCATAAGGGGGTGATTCTCTGGACATGACATAAGGAACCTGAGACATGCTTTCCATTCCACCTGCAACCATCACATCCTGGAAGACATCATGAAGATTTACTCTCTCTGCTGTATTAGGACACTTTCATTTTCTGAATCTTGTGTCCTTCACATTACCTGATGCCCACACATGAGACTCTGAGAGGCCATCATGATAGACTTCATTCCAGAAGCACACACTTTATTGATGGTAGTTGCCGGAGTGGAGAGAGGCAGACCTACATAAGAAAGATCAAAATAAGGCTTTTTATAAAGAAGTTGCATTGTAAATTCCTTAATAAAAGGTGCATTTTTGTTAGGTCTGTTTATTTGTGTGATATATGACTCACCTGCACCCAGAAGAGCTTGTCTGGTCGGTGCTTGTCCTTCTCCTGCCTGCAACACATTGCCCATATAAACTTCTTTCACCTCCTCAAAAGGAATTCCTGTAGATGACACATTTTATCCTACTTACAGGTAGAAAATATAGAAATAATAATAACACTCACATATACATATCATTGCATTAGAACACAAAATATCAAACTGTGTTGCATTTGTTGTATAAACAAAAATCAACCCTTTCTGATTCAAATCATTTTTTGGATGCAAGTTTTACTATAGCTTAAATTACTATTTTCTATATTTTGGAAAAGGTACGATTTTTTTAAAAAGGTTTCTGAAATATATATACGGCTCACTAAAGCTGCATTTATGTGATCAAAATATTTTAAAAACAGTAATACTGTGAAATATTTGTACAATTTAAAATACAGCTTTACATATACACACACGTACATTTAAAAAGATTATTGATATTATAATAGTCATAAAATAGCATTTAAATATTTAAGTAATGGTTGAAAAGTTAAACTACATAATTAAATATAATATAAGATAAAATACGAATTCCTCTAAACACCATTAGAATTTTACCTGCTTTCTCAATGGCTCCTTTGATAGCAATGGAGCCCAGTTTAGTGGCAGGGACTGTGGAAAGGCTTCCTCTGAAAGACCCAATTGGAGTCCTGACTGCACTAACGATGACGACTTCCTGTCCAGGTAGCAATGAGAAAGGAATAAATACTCACTCAATACACACCTGACAGAAACCGCTCTGACTTAATCACAAGCTATTGTAACTTACTTACATTTAGAGACGGTCGTGTGCTGTAGGTCCTGCTCAGATATTTATGTGCCTGCAAATTCAAAAACTAGTTTGCTGACAAAATAAACGGCTGCACAGCTTAAATGAACACCTTACATTTTGAACATCTAAATTTTAAGAAGTGAGCTGTACTGTTTAAAAGGTAAATAATGAAACAGGCCTACAGTCAAACTTCTGCATGCGCCGTGCGTCTCGGAGCACAGTCAGTATCGGCTATTGATATCGATTTAGCTCAAACTCACCAGATGTCTGCACAGGTGTGTGCGTGTACTGTAAAGAGCACACGAAGTCATAATCGCGATGGAAAACTGCATACACAGAGGAGCAAAATTCACCTTCAAGCCTCTGAATGAGAGTACAGTGACCGCTTGCAGTGAGCAGCCAATTACGGTGAGAGGTGTGTCTGCGTCACATGGCGACGCCAGAGCATTATGGGTAATGTAGTTTATATCACAGTACTCCGCACAGTTTTATTTATTTATTCATTTATGGTTATTTTTGGATTAGTTGGAAGTTTCTCAAAAATGTCATATTTTTCACAGTGTTGGTTTCATACAATTTTCTATTATATCTTTCTTTCACTTATATTTTGCTTAGGCTATATTATATTTTGGTAGAGAAGATTACTATTTGTCCTGAACTAAATGTGACTTATGAAATGGTTTAAATGTTTTTGTTTGTTTAAATGTAGTGGTAATGACACACAGTCCTCTCGATTTTTTATTTGTCAGACAAAATTCAGATAATATTAACATAAAACAACAGTTTACTGTTTATATTTAAAGACATAATAATAACACTGGGCTTCTGTCTACAGAAATTGGTATGCTTTTATTTTCACTTCAAGTAAGCCTTTTTGAATATGTTAATAGATTATATTAATAGCAACACCAGATTTTATATAGAAAAGGTCTTGTTCACATTTTCCTATTTATTTCAAATTTATTAGATATTAGAGGATGAGTTATAACTGAATTGCAAAATACACACATTCATACATACATATTTACAGTATTACATTTCATACAATATTTCATTATGGCATTGTCTATAAAAGTTTATTTAACAAAATAAAAGTAGTAATAATTAATTTAATGTTTAGTAGCAGTTCAGCCATCCATAGTTCAGCAGTACACGATTCACTTGTTTTAAAGTGAAATTATATTCTGTTTGCCTTGAACCTTCTGAGAAATACAGATAACCTAAAAAAGAGAAAATAAAAATATTACAGGCAACAGCATTAATGAATAACGTCAGCCAGTGTTATTGTTTTATAGTGTTTAAACTCACCGTAATTTTCAAAAGCAGCGTCCACCCGTGACCCAATGCCAGGGAAATGACGTCGAATCGTTTTAGGAAAGCCTCCGTCCATTTGAGCTGTTCTTTCATTGAAGCTACACCATTAATAATAGGTTGTTAGTTTTGATTGTATTTATTTTTTGGGGAACAGTGTGTGTAATTGTTCATTCATGTTGTTCATGAAGTTATTCATTAATACAGTTTTTGCTCACCTCCAGTATCTGGTTCCAACAAAAAACAAAGTGCGCCCAGTTGATTTTACATACACAGCTGCATCAATCTTTCTCACTGATTTGGGAAACCCAAATCTGGTTATGGGTTTGGGATATCCAGGTAAAATAGCGTTGCCTCTTATTGCCCAGTACCGCTGACCTGTAAGTGGAAGACAACCCAATTTTATATACCTGTAATTTTATACACCACCCAAAGACTATAAAGGAAAAATACCTTTACCTTTGAAGAGGAAACTAATGTCCCTGCCACTGAACTCATAAGCAGCATCGACAGAGTCAATGGATGGCCAGGTAGATTTGATTTCATTCATTGAAAGTCCACTATAATAGCCCTTCTTCCAATAATATCTGATGGAAATGAATAATTAAATTTGAAAAACCCTTTTAAAGCACACATATATTCATGTATATTAAATATATGAATTCCTACCCATTTTTAAAGAAGTACAGTTCTCCACGGATGCTGGTTGCTGCATCAAATACCAAGTCACGTTTACACGGTTCTGGTGGGGTTGGCCCAGGATTTGGTTTTGGTTCAGGTTTAATTGTTGATGTTCTAACTCCTAAAACATGATACCAAATGAGTGAAAAAATATGTATGTATTGATAGTTTTATAGATGATAATGCTCTCCAGTTGCCCTACAGTATTATCTATTGTGTTTAATTTATGTTTTCTGTCACAAAAAAAATTACCATACAGGGCCTGGACCCCAAGTTGGTCATCATGGGGAAGAGTATAGCCATTTGTGTTCATGTACTTGTAAGTTGGATACATGAGAGCCGAAGGGTCTTTAGAGTGATCCAGTCCGAGTGCATGTCCGAATTCATGAGCAGCCACCAAAAGCAGGTTTATATCTGAAGTAGATTTAGAATTTGTTTTAAATATTATAAATGATAAAACTTCCACATAAGCATGTGATTCTGTGTGATATGTGCGTTCACCTCGTGCACTTAGGGACCATCTCTCATCTTCATCAAAGTGTGTGTCTCCCCCCTGTTCTGGACCGGGTGAATTGGCATGGGCCAGAACCCCATTCGGCCCATCAAATGGGTAAAAATCTCCATGATCTAAAAGGAAAGAAACATGGAATAATTCAATTTTTTGTTTTTGAAAAAATATTTTTGAAAGGATTATTTTATGCTCACCAAGAATGCATTTTATGCATTTCATTTTTAAAATTGAAATAATGATATTAAATGAATTAAAACAGTAATAGTGTGTTATTATATTACCATTTAAATTTATTTCCATAATTAAATTAACAGCATTTATTTAAAAGATACATGCGCTTGCTGAATAAAAGTGTGTGTTTGTGTGTGTGTATATATTTATATATATATACATATATAATCCTATTTTATTCCAGACTTTGAAATGGCAGTGTTTTACCAAAAAATAAAATAAAAAAAAGCAAAGAGAAAATAATTCACATAGAAAACACTTATTACAAACTGCAATAGTACTTCACAGTGCAGTCTAAGAGACGTTTTTCAAAAACAATACAGAAAATCTTCATTATTCCAAACTTTTGAGGCTATACTCACATCCTGCTTTGAAGAGTATCATGATATCAGCTGTGCCGCTGTCGATCTGTTTGAAGTCAAGCGGAATAACATCACTGTAGAGCTGGAAAGCTTTAGCGATGGTGGCATCCACTTCTCTCTTGCTCAGCTGCGATGTATATTCAGTTATTCTATTAAAAACAAAAATCCATTTCTTGAGAGTAGCACAGAGGCAGCACATTGACTAGGTCTATTCTTATTCATTTCTGGTAACAAAATGAAGGAATTAAATTACCTGTATGTCACAACGCTATGCTTCCACCTGGGCCTCCCCTGGAAGTGTTCATATCTGGCGACATCAGGGACTCCACAGCGCGGCAGCTTCATCGTCTCAAGAGTGTTCGAGTCCAGCTTACCTGTGACCTCCAGTCCAAAGAACCTCTGCATGGCCTTCAGTTCATCTTCTAGATTTGGCATCATTCTGCCGAATGATTTAGTTGCATTTGGGTCCCTGTAGAATTTTAAGAGATATTCCTGGGAAGAGAGAGGAAGGAACATTTTTACACATTCAAAATAGTACAGATAAAGAATTTAGGTTTTTGTAGATTTTTAGTCAAGATAAAAAAAAAAACTGCATAATGTGCATAAGTTAGATAAATAAATGAGTACTGACCTCTGCTATTTGATGGTCCTCTGGTGTTGCTATCGTGGGAGCACCTTCGCAAAGAGTCAAAAAACCCACCAGTGTCAAGCTGAGAGCTGCTAGGTGCTCCATACTCTGTCTTGTTCTTCTGCAGTAAAGTTAAATTGTTCTCCTATTTGTGACTTTTATAAGTCTATGTCAAAAAGGGGGTTGTCCAGCATTTTATCATTTCCAATCAGCAGCTGTGTTAGCGGGGGTGGAAGTGGGAAACTGTGGCTTCAGGGGTTTTGGTGGCTGTTGCCTGAACATGTCAGACAGAAGTTTGCGTTGTGGATGACGTCACCTCTGACGCAGCTGAATTGTCCTACTTTAAAGGGATTTTAGGTCTTTTATTCCCTCCCTTCGACTTCAACTGGACTAAGATTGAAATTGAATAGCTGAAATATGTTCAGAATATTTTTAGTTTTAAAAAACTGGTCATACTGGTCATGTATGATGTGATACCAAGTTGCTCCTTGGAGTGTTATAAGATATCTAAAGTTGCAAAGCCCTTTTAGAATATCTCTTTAGATATTCTAATAAAATGTATGACTTCTCCACACCCCCTAAAATGGCTCACTTACTAATTTTGAGCAGTGTAGTGTAGTGCTTGTTGTTTGGCGTTTCTCTGATCACGAATGCAGACATGGCGTTAATGCAATCCGATGCATAAAAAGACAGTCCTAAGTTATAATCAGTAATTATGTCCCCACTAGATACTACTCATTTGTAATGTGTTTTTTTTTGTTTTGGTGTCATAATAGCACCAGGACACAGCATCGCGTTATGATAAGGAGCTTAACATTTTCGACACACGCTTGAGCCAATCAGAGTGAACCGGATAGCTTGCATATCATAGCACGAATCGCTTTTTACAAATCGACCCATTTCGGAACGTGAGGCTTAGAGGAGAAACAATAGTGTTCAGTATGTGGAAAATAATGTGTTTTTTAAACTATAAACGGCATAAACACGTTGCATTACATCAAAACAGAAAACAAGCAACATCATTTAAATACATACATTGTTATAAGTTCAGGCTAAATGTAAAATTTATAGAGAGAGAGGAATCTAACTTAATTAAATTTCAACAAATATTTTCTGTATTTTATATTTTGTAAGAATTAAACTGCTTTTATAAATTGGCTAAAATAAATAGCACAAAATGTATCTTAGTGGTTAAGAAAAGGCATCAATTAATACAAAATAATTTAATTGTGATATTAAAAATTAACTCTAAACATCTAAATAAAAAAATAACTTGAAGGGGTTCTTGGAAGTCAGAGTGACACAAATAAACTTGAAACTAAATAAGTTTTAAATGTTTATAGTCAAGCCAGTAACAAGGTTGTTGGGGGACTCTTGTTTTAGCACAACCGCTGGAATTCCCTTTAGGGTACATCCAGTGTGTACAAGTTTCCCGTCCTGGTATGAATGAAAGATAAAAATACAAAAGCACAACCCCTTTGGCTGTTTAACAAAGGCACTGAGGATCATCCCATTATTCATGCCCTAAAATGTAAACACAGGAAATATGTCCATATATGTCTGAGTGACCCATAAACGTAACAGAAGGACTAGTTTTGTTTTTAATGTACAAACATGTAGTGATGACACACATGCATCTATTCCAGAGACGTCAACATGCTCTCACAAAAAGTCAGACTTTTTTATAAAGCTACTACTTATTGAGAGGTTGTAAACAAAATAAAGACAGTCACATGCTGTAAAGCTAAAATAGGCACTTTAGTTTATTTGGGAACAAAAATGACATAAAAAAAATTATGTGAAAATACATTCTTCAACTTGTATTAGAATTCCAGCGACAAACAGCAGCAAGAAGAAAATCATTGAACAATTAATTTGTTTAAATATGTAAATGCATTTATAAAAAAAACGCAGTAGTTGTAAAACAACATGCTTGCTCCTTCAGGGAAGCTCAACTAACAGGGTAAGAAAAAATTGTTCTTCAGTACACGCAAGTACCTCTTACTGTATAATCCGTACTCATACACATCGGTCCCACTGAAGAGGTAAATGTTACCTTGAAGAAAAAAATCATACTTTGATGTAAGTATAATCACTGCACAGTAATTCTTGTAAAAAAAAGAGATTAAAAACACCTACCGTTGGATATGTGGGCTGCTGTAACCTGTCCAGTCGTCTTTGGAAATACACTTTCTACTCGTTGGGGATATCCTTTGTCCATCTTCATTGCCCTCTCATTGTAGCTACCAAAAAAAGGGGTAAAATTCAACAATCCAACAGCTTTTCAGAGCCAATTTTAAAGGAACACTCCACGTTTTTTTGAAAATAGACTCATTTTCCATATCCCCTACAGTTAAACATTTGAGTTTCACCATTTTTTAATCCATTCAGCTGGCACTTTAAGCATAGATCACTGAATCTGATTAGACCATTAGCATCTCGTTCAATCCTTGACTCTTCTATAGTTACACTTTATACCAAGACTGATGGAAAATAAAAACTTGCCATTTTCTAGGCCGATATGGTTAGGAACTATACTCTACAGAAGAGTCAAGCTTTAAAAAAGAAAATGATCTAAACTCTTTGGTCATTTTTGACCAAGATGCTAATAGTCTAATCCGATTCAATCATCTATGCTAAGCTAAATGTGCTAACACCAAATCCGGAGATCGGATAAATGGATTCCAAAAATGGTAAAACTGAATTGTTTAACTTTGTGGGAGTTGGAAAATTAGCCTATTTTCCTTTAAGTGCTTTTGTTTACAATTTAACACGTGACCAACCTGTAGTAAACGTTGTCAACGAAAAGCAGTGTTTTTCCTGAGTCATGGATGGCAGCACTAACTTTTTTCACTGAGAATGGCAGGCCAAAGCTCTTGAGAGTCTTGGGGTAGCCAGGCTCAAGACTGATGCCCTTAAAAGCCCAGACTTTTCTACCTGTAAACAAAGACAAACTACAATAAGAGTTTCTCTGAGCACAGATATGGAGATTGTATGTGTGATTGTGGTTCCAGCGTGTCCTAGATTGTTTGAGAAGATACCTTTGAAAAAGAAAACTTTATCTTGCACTGGATCCTCGTAAGCAGCATCTATATGATCAGGAGCCTTGAGCCAGAAATTCTTGATCGGAATTTGCGTCACACTTCTGCTTGGGGCTGAACGCCAGAACAATCTGCAGAGAGATTCATGAAGCCATTTGATTAAAATATGTTCGGTCTATATATAAAAATGCACTCAATTTTTATTTGTACTGAATTACCTGTCTTTGAAGAACATTGTTTCTCCCCTTAGAGTTGTAACTGCATCCAGGATCAGATTGTCACAAGCGTTAGTTGTTGGTACTTCTGGATCAGGTTGGATGGGGGTTCCATCGTTGTTTGGGCCTGATTGAAACACCACATGTTAAACAAATGACTAAATATTTTCAGCTTAAAGATCGTGGACGTACTCTTGAATTTCATTCGCTTACCATAGAGGGACTGAATCCCTCTGATGTCATCAGTGGGCAAAGAGAAACGATCTGGATCAGTAAAGCTGTATGTGGGAAACATCAGAGCCCCACGAACGTTAGAATGAGAGAGACCCAAAGAGTGACCAAACTCATGCGCGGCAACCAAGAACAGGACAAATCCTGTGGAGAGCATGAATAAAAATCAAACATGAGTGGTGCTAACATTACAATCTGTGGTAAAGAGTTCATTGCACTACTAAAATAAAGAATTCACCTCTTGATGAGCGGAAAGTGAAAAACTCATCATCATCAAAATGTGCGTCTCCACCAATTCCAAGAGAGGGAGCGAAAGCATGAGCCAAAGTGCTTCCGGGTCCATCAAATGGATAAGGATCACCATGATCTGTAAGAAAGGGTTTCATTTTAGGCTATCGCTTATTTACTTAGTGTTCTATAAATACGTTTTTGACAAATATATTTATCCATTAAGAGATCTTATATTTTAATAGACAATAGACAAAAATTAAATCATCTGGCCTTCAGTTAAGTGTTTTAAAATTTAGAATATATGTAGTTTGGTAATATTTGATTCCAGAAGCATCGCTTCATAATCCTGCCAAGGCATTGCCTGCCATTTTATGAACATCTGTATATATAGCCTTGTTGAGATTAGGGCTTGTAAGTACATGGCCCCTAATTGGTCTGCATTTATCATGAGTCACGATGAATTAAACTGAAAAGAACTGAACAAAATGTTAACCCAGATAGACAGACGACTCACAACTTCTACCAAAGGAGATCATGATGTCAGCTGTGCCGCTGTAGATACGTGTGAATTTCAGAGGAGTGACTTTGGCCCAGACCTGCAGGGCTTTCTCCATGGATTGATCCACTTCAGCTGCTGACATGTCAGGGGTGTAGTTCACGAT
>JAUCMU010000055.1:815069-829577 GCA_032275025.1 Enteromius treurensis | reverse complement strand
GTGTAATTTAATCACAATAAACAACGTTTTCTTTCTGAGGTGCTTACACTTAAAATGAGCCGCGTCTCCACTTTCCGACATTTTTTAAAGATGAAAACATTTTGATAGATGCAACAGACATAGATGGAGTCTGTTGATGCTGTTTATCTGTTGCTTGTTTTAGATTACACGTGGAAGCGTGTTGTTTAGGTTTCTTCTTCACTTGTATTTTTTGTTGTTGAAAATTCAGTACAGATGACGTGTAATAGCGCCCCCTACTGTATAACAATGAGCACACAGATTCTAGGATCACAAACAGAGCTCAAATATATTTAGACTTTTTCTATGTGCAAGTTACATACACTTGAATGCCATTTTAAGCATATTTCTGAGAAGTACATAAAAAGTAGACTGAATGTATATTTCCCTATTTTTATTAGGTTAAGAGAAGTACACTAATAGTACACTTGAATGAACTGGTCATGTTGACATGGAAAGACCCTCCTGTTTGGTGTCAAGCTGGTTAATAAACAAACAAAAAACTGATTTTTCATGAAAATGCTTAAATCTTTATTGTGAAATTGCAAAAATCATTGGACACTATTGCACATAATACTTTAAACGATACTAAACTACCGACTTTTCTGTAAAATAAGTTAAAAAAGTTAATATATTACTTAATAATTTACTTTAAAATACTGATGGTGTAGATTCTCCTTCATGCAGGCAGTATATAGCTGAGCTTTAACGAAAAACTCAACATTATCTGACTAACAGGGCAAGAAATAATTGTTGTTGAGAACACGGAACAGCTTGTTGTTGTAGGAGCCAAACTCAAACATCTTTGATCCGCTGAAAAGATAGTTAAAACCTAAAAATAATCATGAAAGATTGTGGATTTTAGTTAAGCTTTTTTCAGTTGGAAGTCACTTTGAATAAAAGCAGATGTTAAATGAATGAAAGTGAATGTTGTGTGTTACATTTGGTAGAACTCTTACCTTTATACTGGAAGGCTGCGGTCACCTTCCCTGTCATTCCAGGGAAAACTTGTTCCACGGGTTTAGGATAACCTTTCTCTACTCTGCGATTTTCCTCATCATAACTGCAGAAAAACAAAATTAATGTTAACTGACAGTTCTTGAAAAAGATGACCAGCTCAATCAGACTAAGTGATCTACTGACCTATAAATCTTGTCGTCAGCGAAAAACAGGATTTTGTAGCTGGTCTCATCGTAGAGGACTGCGCTGACTTTCTGCACTTTTTTTGGCAAACGGAACATGCTGAGACTCTTGGGATATCCCTCTACCATATCATAGCCATAGAGAGCCCAGACCTTCTCACCTGAGGTGTGACAACATTTTCAAATTACATTTCATGTTTCATATGATATAGTTATCTTCACACTTAAACATAATCCTTCTTTATTGGCATCTATGGTTCCATGAAGAACATTTAACATCCAAGCACTCTTGAGGTTTTCACAAAAGAACCTTGTTTTTATTCATTAGCTTTTTACCTTTGATAATGAAGACTTTGTCCTCCAATAGACTTTCGAAGGCTGCATCGATATGATCAGGAATCTCAGGCCAGAAGCTTGGGATGAGATGTTGTTCAACGGTTGCACTCAGAGGATAACTGCGCCAGAAGAAGCTGCAAATAAAGCCAGATACCGGATAAGGGTCAGATTTGACTTGTCACAGCTCACGAGGACACGTTGACATCAGACAGCATTTCTGTCTCTTTACCTGCCCTTGAAGAACATGATCTCTCCACGGAGCATGGTGACAGCATCCAGGACCAGATTGGGGTCGCAGTTGTTTGGGGTTTCTGGTGGTGTGGGTCCAGTCGGGATAATTTTGTTTGGGCCTATTTAGTAAAACAGTCAAATCATTAGAAATGTCACATTCAACGACTTTTCAACAATCGCTGATGTATCCGATTTGTAGCATATTTACCATAAAGAGACTGGATTCCGTCAACATCGTCTTTAGGGAGGCGAAAGGTATCCATGTCTCTGTAAACATAGGTGGGATACATCAGTGCACCCGGATCCTGGGAATGTTCGAGCCCTAGAGAGTGTCCGAACTCATGGGCAGCCACCAGGAACAAATTGTAACCTAAGGAATAAGTTAAAATGTAAATACAGCAGGCTTTTTATAATGTGCATTGGTACAAACTGGAGATAAACTGGAGATATTTCAGAATCTGCCCTCACCTTGAGTAGATTTGTAAAAGAACCTCTCGTCATCGTCAAAATGGGCATCACCACCGATGCCTTCAAATGGAGGAAAAGCGTGAGCCAGAAAACCATTTGGTCCATCAAAGGGGTATCCATCCCGATGATCTGGAATAAAAAGACAGAGAGTGATTAATAAATATTTTATCATTCATTATATTTAAAACTAAGATATTTTTTTATACAACATTTTTTACATATATTCAAATATAACAATATACTGCAGTGGAATCTAATGCAAATAATTTCCTTTTTATCTTCACTAATATTTTTCTACTAAACACACCTGAAACATTTAATAAATATATGAAATTATAATTTTTTTCATCCCTTTTCCTTGTTTCAAAATTGAAAAAATATATGAAATATCTTTTGAAAAATGTATATACATTGCAAAAATCCTCTTTTTGTATAAATGTCCATTTAAAATATATATAATCAATTAATTTTATGGTAAGATATTACTTAATTTCAGAGAGTTTGTCTTTAAGCTTTTGTACACAAAAAAATATGCCAGAGCAGAAAGACATAATACATTCACAGTAAAAACATTTTCGGAGCCATAATTAAAAAAAAATTATAAATATATGTATATATTTCTTATCCATTGTAAAACAGTCACTTTAACTTGCTGTAAGTTTTCTTTTTAAATCAATTTTTCTCCGTTTTAATCAATAAACTAATTCAAAACAGGCCGTTTTGCAGTGATAATGGTTAGTTTACAAAAAACCTACCTCCAACAACAAAAGAGATCATGATGTCAGCTGTGCCTGTGTAGATACGGGTGAATATCAGAGGAGTGACGTCTGCCCACACTTGAAGGGCCCTTTTGATGGAATCATCCACCTCTGCTACAGACATGTCAGGTGTGTAGTTCTCAATCCTGGCAATAAAAAGACAGTAAAATAAATGTTATGAGTCAGTTTGATGAGTTTTATCTTGAACAGTTTTGTCAGTTAGCAGGTCTCACCTGTAAGTCAGATCGTGTTTCTTCCACTTGTAGTCGCCTTGAAAAGTGGAGTATGCTGCAACGTCTGGAACCCCGCAGCGTGGCTTCTTCATCACATCCAGCGTCTCCTCATTCAGCTTCCCTGTCACCTTGATTCCAAAGAACTGCTGCATCTCTTTCAGCCTCAGACTCATGTCACCGGAACGTTTTTCAGCATTGTAAGCAGTCTGCTTTGGCAGGCCATATAGCTGAGTCAGGTAATTCTAAAACAAAAAGAAGACCAAAGTTAGTTTGCACTCTGTGTCTAACAGCACTGTCAAAGTAGCTCAAAGCGGGCAAATTACCACTGCAATGTTCTCTCTGTCTTTATCAGCAGGTGGAAGTATTGGGTTGGTGTATCCAGAAACCACCAAAGCCATAAGAACACACAGCTTGTAGTAGCTCTTCATGTTGCTGCTCTTTCAAGGAACTGATGAAGTCTGTGTGTTTTGCTCCCCTCTTATATACACCAAAGACGGAGAGATTGTGCAACACGAGATTGAGTCACATATGGCACCTTTCGCCACAGGAAACTCAGTCAGGGAACCATACACATGCTTCAACCTCAAATCCAGAAAAGTTGGGATGTTTTGTTAAATGCAATAGAAAAAATAATCTGACTTTTGTTAATTATCTTTAAATACCTTTTATTCACCAATTTATCTTTACTATCTTGTTTGATACAAGAATTCAGATTCTCAGATCTATTTTATACACTACTTTACTTACAGAAACACACATACACACATTAAATGTTTTATGTATCACAGACCCCTTACAGTACGTTCATGTACCCCGTATATACATTATTTACTTATTTCACACAAAGTGCTATCATAAATGCCAGTGTTGCAACAAATCAAAGGAAAAGTGTGGAGAAATTGAGAAATTGTACGTGCATGATAATGGTTGTGGGGTGTCTTACATAAATTTACTGTAACTCTTGCATAGTAACTCCAGTTGCAATAACTGTGGTATTTGTGGTAAGACCATAGTAAGCAAACAATGTGCAGCTTATTACCTTACATGTTATTATTTTCAGTAAAATAAAGGGAAATTGTTTGAATTGTTTTCTGAAATAATTTAAAAACAATATCTGACATATCTGTCCCTTTTTTCATGATTTAGCATGGCTCTAATTGTTTCATGATTTCAGTTCAGTGACAAAGTAAGATTTGGATTTGTACATTAAAACATTAATCCAGCCCTATTCATAGTAAATCCATATGTACATTATTTTAGTTGTGTTTGCTACAAAATCCCACTATTTCTCATGTATCACCATGCGTAGGGGAGCCCAAAGCATTCAAAACATCCTCTTTGTCCTTGAGTGTTGTAATGATATGCGTGGCATGAGCAAATGGGTTATGACAGCTCTGTCTTAGTCAAGCGTGAAGTGGATCAGAATAGACTGGTTTAAAACTGTTTCTTGACAGTGTTTTTCAACACTGAATAGCTTCTGAAGATTATTATTAAAGGTTATCATTAGTGAATAATAATATTTAGTATTATACTTAATACTTAGCTGCTTTGGATAATTACAAAGAAATCCAATTCCATTAGAACCGAAAAAAGTCTTGCACAGCCTAAAATGTACTTTTAATAAATGATGAATCTGCACAATGAAAAACTGTAAATCCTAAAACAAACATGCAATTTTGGCAGATTCGTCAATACTAAAACTAAGCTAAAATGATGCACTGCTTTATAAACAAAACTTTATTATTTGGGGAAGCTGGAGTAAGACAGTGTATCACACATAAAAAAAGGGTTCTTTCGTCATCACTCAATGAGCTCTACAGATGTGCACACATCTGCTACTGAGGCAATTTGTTTCAAAACCATTTAATGAGAACTTTGCATAAATTGGAATCATGCAACAGGAAACCATGAAGCCGGACAAGGTGGAAGCAACAAAAAATGTTGCAATTCGGTTCCCACCTTCACCATAAATGGTGTGTTATTGATCAACTGCCTTTTCAGCACTGAAGCCATGTGTTTGCAGCCCATGTCTTCATTACTTGTCTAATTTTGGGGTTGAATTCCAGTTGTTGAGGTCCTACGAAGAAATAAACACTGTATATAGACAAATATAAAGAAAATAAAGTAAAAAAGCATGAAAACTATGGCTTTCATTTGATTGAATTATGCAATGTTTGTTTAAATTCCCTGGGGGGAAAGATAAAGACCTATTATTCAGTTTTTTTGTCACATTTTTTTTTTTTTGGACTTACATAATGTATATAAAATTAATGGAATGATAGCAAAAATATGTCTAAAGCTCTATCTTTTGTATATTTGATATTTATTTAAAATAACCATTTTAAATAATTCTCCAGTTAAAATATAAAAATGCCATCAAAAATCAATTTATTGATATAAAAGGACAAAGAAATAATAGAAAAATTGAGTAATGCTCGGAAAAAAGACAATATCTATCACTGATTAAAACATAAAAAAATTAATTAACATTTTGCTTTCATGCTCTATTGTGAAAACTGAAATTACAACACAAATATATAACATTGTTTTCATTATTATCACACTTGATATTTTTTCCATAAATATATAAAGACTATGTATGTATGTATGTATGTATATATATATATATATATATATATATATATATATATATATAAACCTTTTTTTAATCTATCACTTTAATCTATGTGTTGCAAAAAATAAATCCTGTTTTTAATTAGTATTTTTCTATAATTTTCCAGTTAAAATATCTAAACATCCATTAAAAAGAAATGGGAAATACTAGAGGGAACAATTTGGGTCTTTTACGATTTTTATTTAGAAGGTTTTACTATCAAGTTTTTCTATGAATATTAATAATAATACATAATTATTTTTCATAATCACATTTTATGTTTTGGCAACAAAAGTCTACGCAAAAATATCTTCAATAAATATATCTACACTTCAGGAAACTTAAAACTGCTAATTTCATGTATAAAACATATGTAGATTTTAAAAGTGAGCTTGTGTGATTGTTTCTACTGGTGATACCAACCATCATGAGCTACAGCAGCATCCACGGGAGACTCAACTCCTGGCCATTCATGTGCGATGGGTTTGGGAAAACCTTCCATTATCCTCCCTGCATCTACATCAAACCTTCAAAACACAGCAGAAAACACAAGTGCTTCCTTCAGAGAAAGATGTAAACACTTATAAATACGTGTTATTGAGATTTTATTCAGTTTCTCATGCCTCCAGCATTCTCCACCAACGAAGAAATCTGTGAGATGTGTTTCCCGGAAGTACAAAGCTGCATCGCTGCTCTTAACAGTGGACGGGAATCCAAATTCCGAGATGTTTCTTGGATATCCATGCTTTACCTGGAGAGAGCTCACCTCCCAGTATTGAGAGCCTGAGTGAGACATACTACACTGAAACTATGCCATTATTTTTATGATGATATCGAGTCATGAAAGCCTCACCTTTAAAAACTAGCATGCTGTTTTTGTTTGTGTTCTCATATGCAGCATCTATGTGAGCTGGGAGGTCAGGCCACAAACTTGTTATTAGCGTGATCCCTATTTGCTCAAAACTGGGATGTCCCCGCCAAATAAACCTGTAACAGGAGTATCAGTCAGACACTATAGTTTAACTATGACTCAATGTACACACATGGATCCAGACTACCTGTCTTTAAAGAAAACGATCTCCTGTTGCATGCCAGTGACGGCATCAAATGACAGGATCACATTTATCTGGTGTTTTCGGAGGTAGTCTGTCCAAACTGATTTTCCTCTTACCTTTGACAGAAAAACACAAGGTACACAGTGTTGGTTCCCAAAGAATTTGTTTTTTTTCAGTACACCACACTATATTTTCTTTGTCTTTCTTTGTAGCTATCCTTCCAAGTAGTTAGAAATACAAGGACAAAATGTAATGCCATATGACTGAATAACTACACGCTCCTAAACACTAGTGTTTGTTCATTCTTTTGACTGAATCTGTTAAAGAATGAATCAGTCCAGTTCACTTCCATGCACGAACTGATTCATGTTCATTAACTAAAATCGCTTGTTTAGTGCAAAGTAGGCCACACATTTTAAAATGCTAATTTTATTTTTCTAAATAGCTTGATAACTATATCAAGATAAACATGACCTTCAGATCAAGTGATTCAATGACTCATTCATAACACTCAGTAAATAAGACCATACCACCATCTACAAGCAAAATGTGCATGGGGGGCGGAGGGTGTTTGAGCACCCGCCCCTTTCCTCCTGGATTCCTCAAGTGCCCTTTAGATCACCCAATCAAATCTTTCCCTAAGCACTATAAAACCACAGCTTTCCATTCATCAACATCTCGCTTTTGCAAAATCCACCACCTCCCCTTCAGCTCCCTCTATTCTTGACTTCCCACTCCGGGGGGCAGCCGGAGTTCGTGCCGGACGCCGAGCCCTTACCCTCGCTGTTCTAATTGCTAGGGTTCGAGCGCGCCGTTCTTCCCTTGACAGCATGCCAAACCCGCTTATCTAACATATGAGGAAGCATGAACACTTGAAATGACAGTAGCTTTTAAATATGGGCGGAGACAGGAGCTTATCGCGCAGCGCGCAAAGAACACAAAACAGATCGGGGATCGGCCCCGGTGGAAAACTGATAGGATAAAACTTTCAGATCACACGCAGCTTACTTCTCCATCACTGTAAGTTACTGAAAACACACATGAAAACACGCACTACACGGTAGATGCGTGTTTGTGTGGCAGAGCAGCTCTCTCACGAAGGGAATGACGTGCCAGACAAGTTCTGTTCCGCTCACACAGAACGATTCGTTCCGAGAATGCGGTTGTGAGAACGGAAAATTTTCTTGCGTGAGCTAGGTTACATAATGCGGTAGTCACACTCGTAAATAATCAAACTGTGTGTGAATGTAACGTATTAAAGACTCAAAAACTAGACTGACAACTGTATTCCGCTGCAGTGTGAATGCAGCCAGACTCAAAACTGATTCAGTTTGATTCAGGTTCAGTTTCATATCAATTCGAGTTCTTTCAGCTCAGTTTTTAATTATTTAAATTTAGTATACATTCATTTTTATCCATTCAAAAATGTTTTGTGTAAGAAAATTTGTTACATTTATAGCTTATTTTAAGTTATTATGCACGACCATACCATACATTTCCTGTATATCTTTGACATCCTTGAAAGACAGTTGCAACACAGCATGTTTGTCAAAATTATAGGCTGGAAACATAATGGCTCCGGGATCTGTTGAATGCGGAAGGCCGAGAGCGTGTCCAAACTCATGCACTGCCACGGCGAGGAGGTTACAGCCTTCAGGAGATGCACAGGTATCATCACTCATCATGTGTTATGTCACTTCAGCACAGAAAACAATTTAAGCATGTACTCATGGAGCAGAAAGCCTTCTTTCAGGGTGTTAAAGGTATAGCTCTCCTGTAATGAAGGTAAAAATATTTTCAAAATATCCTTGTGAATAGGCATTAAATCTTTACTGCTATTAGTTAACAAAAACTGTTGCGTCTGTCTACTTCCTTTTTTACCCTTTCCATTTGTTGTCCAGGCCTCCTCATCATCAAAGTGCACATCTCCACCAATGCCCCTACCCGGGAAGAAAGCATGTGCCAGGATACCCCCCTCACCATCAAACGGTGACCCATCTTCATGATCTACCATAAGTGGCACACATTATTGCTAATAAATGTTGAATACATACAAATGCACAAACAATGAAGTAGATTTTTTTTTTTTTAAAGAAAAACATTTATGATATTATTTAAAATGACAAGTTAATAATATTTAAAATATCACTTTAAAAAATTCATATAAAGAAACACACACTCACAATTTATTATTAATACTGTTATTGTTTCAGGTACTATTCTTTAAAGTTGTACTATTTTTGTAGTATTAATAAATCTATATTAAATATGCTCAAACACTCACACACAAACATTCATACATATTTTATTAATATTATACATATTCTTCAAAATGACACTTAACAACTCTATTAATGATTCATTATGATTTTATAGTAGTACTATTAACTTTGGTTTATAAATTACGGTTCACTCCCTGAAAATACACACACAGTATAGAGTATGACAATTACTCAGTTCCATTATTTCAAAGGTCAGCTTTTCTTTCCACACCTTTGTTATTGAAGGAAATGACAATGTCAGCATCACTCCTTCTCCGTCTGCGGAATTTCAAGGGCACTGCTTGAGCCCAGAGTTTCCATGCCTGTCTGAAAGCTGTCCTGACCTGTGCAGCTGTCAACTTTGAGCTGAGTCTGGAGATTCTGAGCACAGAGTCATGAGAATGTGAGTCATAACGCTGTAGATCCTGCTCACCAGAGTAAGCTATGTGAAGCTCACCTGTATGTTAAAGTTCTGTTTGTCCATCGCATCGTCTTCTGAATGGCTCAACGTCAGAGAGACCACAGCGAGCTCTTCTCATAGCTGCTATGGTCTGTGGATCCACATCTCCACTCTCTTCCAAGCCGAAGAAGTGCTGCATCTCCCTCAGCTTGGCCTTGAATGAGTCAGGCTCTGCTGCACGCTTCAGATGGCCAGTTACAGGCTTATAGTTGTAGAACTTTTCTAGATAAACCTGTTTCATCCAAACCCATTTCAGTGAACTACTGTATGCAGTCAGTGCATAAAATCCAATAAATTCAAAGTAAGCAAATTAATCTTTACAATTAACAACATTGTAGATTTGACTTGTTGCCATTTGTTAAAAAAATGCTTTATAATGCATATTTCAATAAAAGGCAAGGACGGCCAAATTCAATGCTTTTTTTTTTCTTTCTTTTTTAATAATTGTGATTCAATGATAAGATGGGTCTACATTTATGTGCTTATATAACTATATAATTAATTCTCTTGTCGCCACCTACTGGCACAATGCTATACTATGCGAGAAGAACTGAAGGAATCAGAGAAAAATCGAAATAAACTTCAAAAGTTATGATTCGATTCTCACCACGAATGTAGCATTGAAAAAAATCCTATTCATTCGAATGAATTGTTTCATATTTAACCAATAAGGAAAATTCACAAATTCAAGTCTATAAGATACTATGAAGTATTTCTACTCTATAATGTTTCACTAATTCCCACTTCCTCTGCGATTAGTAATATAAATGCTGTCCGGGGAACAGGCAGGGAGCCCGGCGGACCCCGAGCCCTAGGAGATTTACCCCTAGGAGGCGAGGGTTATATGTGTCCGGGAGGAAGTGGTGATTGTTGAAAGCAGCGAGAAGACAATAAGTCGCTAACCGGGCGATTTTAAATGGTAGCTGAATGGTTACGGTGACGGTGTTTCCAAATGGAGAAATCCGGAGGAGAAATCTGGTATGTTTTGGACTTCTCTGGTCTGGCCCTTGCTCTGGTGGCGGGAAAGGGAAAGCGGTGGAAGTCAAAAAACTAAGATACCAGAGAGAGGAAGTAAGCCGTAATTCAAGCGGAGGGAAGGAGTTCTGATAGGCTAACTAGTAATAGGGAGATTGGCAGCAGCTGGCGATCGTTCGTATGTGTTCCTCCTGAAATTCGTTGTAAAACGCCATTAAATGGGGTGTCCAACATAAAAAAATGCTGTAATATACTTAGCAAACTATAGTAAATTTTCCTTCAGTATAATTTTACTGCACAGTAATGTTTACTAAAGTATACTGCCGTTTTAAAGAAAAACAATGCTATTTTGGTTAGAAGCCACAGTTTAAAGTTAAAACCCCTTGATGGGTTTGTTTTCTACAAACACGCAGTTTTTCACTTCACAAGATGTGGTGTGGATAACTTGCAGGTTATTGCAATGTTTTTAGCAACTTTCATTCTGACAGCACCCATTCACTACAGAGGATCCATTAATGAGCAAGTGATGCAATGCTAAATTTCTTCATATCTCTTTAGATGAAGAAACAAACTCATCTACATCTTGGTACTCATAACGGTGAGTAGATTTTCAGCAAATCTTTCTTTAAAATCAATAGTGACTTGCTAAACTGTAAATATATTTTGACTATATTATGGTAAATTTAATATGGAAAAAATTACTTTCACTAAATTCCTACTGACTAGTCTGGCCATGATGGTTATGCACACATTACTGCCGTAGGTACTTTGGCTGAGGTGTGTTTGGCTTTTGTGGATTCCCGAAGTTAAAACTGTTACAGTGATGTAATCTCACTCATAGCAGACACAAATCTATCGCCCAAAGGGCTGTTTACTATAATAGTTTCAAGAATTCCACCGCGGGAAGGGAAAACACAACACACACAGCTGCTGCTTTTATTTTATGCTGAGAAAACTTACCCTTCAGCCAAACTAAATGTATAGACTTGTTTTTTTTTTTAAGACAAGCACATTTTCGGTAGTCAGCCCATGCTAACTTGTGCGCTGTTTTACTTTATCAGTGTATTTTGAATCATGCTCTTCGTGCAATATACACACCCATTAAAAGTCACCATCATCACAGCCTCAATGAGTTTACGCAAATTACCTCTTCAGAATGTTCACACACAGTGAAACCGATGTTGTAGTTATTCACTTGAATAGTGGAAGTTCCCAGAGTCTACACATAGTGACTTCCCTAAGTGTGTAAGAATGCTGTGGTGATGCATGAAGAAGTCACAAATAACATGTTTTGAAACATCATGTGACGTCATATACAGCTTCCTGCATATACAGTAAACAAATTTTGTTCTGCTGGCATATTAAATTCCCCCTATTACGGATATTTGAAAATGACCTTTCATGCAATGTGTAAAACAGTAAATGAAAATCTGAAAGTGCACAGTGTATAAAGTTATTGTGTCTAAAAAGAAAAAGTTGACACTGAATCATTGAAACAAATCGTTTTTTAAGTTTGAAATTTGTTTGAAATTACCTCCAGGTCACCACGAGCAGACAATCCTAGAGCCGGCAGCGGGGAGGCGAACAGAACAGCAGGCTGCAGCAGTGTGAACAGGCCCAGCCAGAGGTTCCCCATGTCTGCTGTGAACTCAGCTCTCTCACAGAAAGAATCTACCACTTATTTGCAGGTATAACTATCCTCACATCCACATGTGAAACAGAATACCTGATTTAAATTCACACAAGTCAACTCAAAACAAGCAGCACACCGAGGCATTTTAGCGTTGATTATATGTTACAGTACGTGAACTATCCAAAAGTTTAAACCAAAACATGCATGTCAAGATTCAGCCCTGTGGTGTTGTGGGGTGCAGGGGGAGTTAGTTTTTTTCTTCTTTGATATAGTAGTTAAAAGCACACAGTGAAATATCTCTCAACACACAATGTGATTGTGTCATCGTAAAAAAGCGTTTGGCTTTTTCTCTATAATTAGTGTAACTATTTGATCAAAGACACTATCAAAATGAGATATAAAAAGCATTCAAGTTTATAATACCATACATCAGTGCCATAAAAGCAGATTTTATGTTTGTTAATAGGGCAGAGGTGTAAGGTTCATGATAAATTGTATTTCCTTGCTAAATTATTTTTGTGAATTGTATTTATTTATTTTAAATTTTTAGAGTAAAAAACATACTTTTACTCCTGGTCATAATGAAATAATTATATCTGATTATTTAAAATGTTAGGACGTTGAGAAAAAAAAAGTTACTTGTACGAATTAAATGCATGCAAAAAAAAAAGGATGAAAATATTTGAGCTATTAAAGCTATATTTTGGGTATTTTGATTTTTGAATAACATTTTGATACAGTGTCCTTAGTAACTTATATGTGTATTTTAGAAGATCAAGGGATTTCTTCTTTAAGAGACCAAAATAGTCTGGAATTGTAATTTTCAGCAAAAGGGACAAAAATGCAATCCATTAGACCATTTAACTTTTTTTTAAATCAGTCAAATGAAAAAAAAAAACCTTCAAAACCCAACACCTTGTTTAATATATATTGTGTTTTAAGTCAGTCCACATCTACTTCCTAATGATCTCTAATGCCTGTCTCAAACACAATATCCTTTGTAATTGGATTTCTGAATAAATGTTTTGTTATTTGGTGCTTTTGCAGGAAATGATTTCTTATTCAGATGACTCACATTTTATCTCACCAGATGATCTAGTTTACACTGTTATATAAGCCTAGTAATGGGGATAGAGTCGTATAGCCAAGCCACTCATGATCTGGATGTCACCATTGCTAAATGAGGTTGTCACCACTTCCTTTGCCCACAGAATCTGGCATCATCTCTATATCTGCTGTTATATATCAGTAGAGTTAGAAACACCTAGCTGTTGGTTTATTATGTAGTCAGGGAATTTTTATATTGACAACATTGCTTTTTCCCAATAGAGATCACTCTTGTTAAAATAAAATACTTCCTTCTCAATTTAGAGACTGGCTGGCTCTGATTCTGCTTTTGGGTTCTGATTTATTTTTTACAGTATGGGCACTGTCAGTATAGTTTTTAACTTGCTCAAATATTTCAGACAAAATGTGTGCATGTTTCTGTATCAGTATTCTCCTTATGTTGAGGTTTAAAAAACTTTAAATATGAGTAAAAGTAAAAGAAAACAGCCAATATTATTAAAGCCGATTCATTATTTTTACTACCTTTAGCCGTTCCATTTGTTGAACTTCAAAACCATATTAGGTTATGACCAGAGTTTATTGTTGATCCTTGTTCAGTCTCAGGACAGCTAACATGAAAAATAACTTGACTTGTCATTCATTTAGTTTTCACAATACTTTTAATTACCTTTTAATCGTTTTTTTGCAGGTCACTTAAATACTTAATGTGACAAAAACTAAATGTAATGTTTGCAATGTGATTTAAATGTTATTTTTAAATAAATGTAAACAGATACTACTATCCTGACTAGGGGGTTTCCCATTTTTGTGATGTAAGCAACTGAAAAGGAGTGTTCACCTGACAATCTCTGACGTTGTGTAAAATTCCCCACCCTACCTGAGCGTCCAAGCTCCAGATGTTCATACATGCTTAATTTTAAAAGCAGGAAATGACTCACTGAATCTCTGTCTATCGTGAGTCATTGACAGCTGTGTAGGATAGAGTGCAGTCATTATAGTGGTGCCATCTACTGTTACAACACTAATACAGCCATTGTTTTTACAGTGACCCTAGTCTCGCATAGCCAGACCTTCAGACTGACGGCTGAAGGTCTGGAATCAGTGTTGCCAACTTTTTTCAATGAAAAGTAGCTAAAGCCAGCTTGAAAAGTCACTAGATGTCGCTAGATTACGTCATATGACAATTTGCATATTCATTACGTCAGTGCGTCATATTATCTTGCTTCTCTGTAGTCACATAATGTAATTTAATGCAC
>JAUCMU010000055.1:793995-808284 GCA_032275025.1 Enteromius treurensis | reverse complement strand
GTGACACCAAAACAAATTCCTTGTATGTGCAAGCATACTTGGCAATAAAGCTCTTTCTGATTCTGATTCTGATTCTGGTACAGGCCTATTGTTTCACGGTTTGGATATACGGCTTGTCATACTGAACTTGGCACATTCCTTCACAAGGCAAGATGTTCCCGCTTGGCACAAAGGCCCCTCTAATCTCAATGTCAATTAAATTCCTGTTAGTTCTAGCAGCGATTAAACTTATGATTGAAATATAACCATGCGTCTTTTTTTTTTTTAATGAAGCTCAAATAATAAGACTGTATTACAGTAGGGATTCAAGTTCTATCACTATTAATGGTCACATGTTAACTATCGGTTTGTGCTCTTTGACCAACTTATCAGAGTGATCTGAAAACTACTTCAGCAAACAACATGCCGGTATGGTTATGTACTGTGCACTGTGTCCTTCCATATGTCATGTATGGTGTATAATCAGCAGTCAAACTAAAGTTCTCAAAATATCAATCAAAAATATCTAAGCAGTACTTCTCTTGGTTAAAGGTCTGTATTGTAAAAGTAATATATTTTAGCAGTTTATTTACTATATTATTCTTACAATAATATACTAATGGTATGGTATAATGTGTATAGTAGCACACATACAGTGGCTTTGTGTACTTTTTGGCTGATCAGGTTGGAGGACCAACTGGATCACAAAACTATCCTAGTGTTTAATGCTGGTTTCTTATCATTCCTTCATTATATTTCCACTCATACTTCTCATTTTGATTATGTTGAGTGTAATGAACATTTTTAAAGTGTTGCTAAGTTAATGAGCATGTCTAAAAGAAACAAACCAACAATGAAAATCAAACAAATACTGCCTATAAATATTTAATATTAGCTATAAAAACATATTCTTTATTTTTGTTATAAATATATTTGTTAAAATTATTTTGTACCATCACAATTTAAATTTGGGATCTCACATATTGCAGTTTGAATATTAGGACTGTAATTGAATTATTCAGCTAAATTTTATACAGTTGTTGCATTTTTAAGTTTTTACTTGGAATGTACCTTTACATTTGTATAATTTATAATCTACTTTTCAGTTGATAAGATAAGAGCTGCAAACCATCATCAGCTGGTAATGTTTTGGCAGCGGTTATTTGTGTAAATAGACACTCTGTAATGTTTTTCTTTTCTGTTGGCAGGGACCAACGAAACTCCATGCAATTAAAGTAGTATTATAGAGAGTATAAGAGGAATTATCAAGTGCAAAACATAACCAAATCTGTCATCTGTCATATTTACAGTACAAGTTATGTACTGTACAACCGACTTAGCTTCATTCTGTCAGCTTTGATTCGAGCCACTGCTCATATTTTCAGACATAGTCAGTTTAAAGCAAATTAAAAAAAGACGATTTATAAAACATCTAACGTTACGTGGTGGGAAATAAAGAATGTGTTCGGTTCACACTCTTTGATTTCACTAAAATTCAGTATCGGCGGCACGAGCTCCTCCCTAAATATTGCAACACACAATTTCATTCATTTTCTTTCAGGTCATTTATTCGAATACTCTTTGTTATTGAGCTTTGTGATACAAGTTCAACGCGGACAGTAGGGTCGCTAGCCTCAGCTGCCAAGTTACGAATCCTACTATGGCTAATGCTTATTCCTTTTAATTAGGTTACGCTGACGTTCATTTGCAACTAAACTAGGCGTGGCTTTTTAATATTAATTACGTCGCTCTGACGCTGCTTCGAAGCCAACCAATGGAGAAGACCTACCTTATCAATATTAATTAGGCTATGCTGACGATGCCTCACAATCGTCCAATAGCGAATGAACGCCTTATGAATATTAAGTGTCACGTCTTCTCATAGTAGGCTGTGTTCTGCAATGCTCTTCTCCACCGTTTTAACATCCGTGTTTACCGTTCTACTCGACAATGGACCCCGATTACCGAACACAAGCCCGCCGTTCAAACGTACTTACAGAACTCTGCGATGTAATACGAGACCACATAATTGTCCTCGCACCAGTCCAGAGTTGAGGTCGGTGTTCCCCAGTAGCCCGGCCTGTCCGCCGCCGGAGCCATGATGAGAGGGAGATCAGATAGGTCTGACAGGCGGAGGGAGGAGTTCCCTGCACGGTAACGGATTCAGAGCTCCATCCAATCTGAATGGACCTACGTGCGATAACAGTGGCCCTGCAAACAATAGCCTTCTGTAACTCAATATAACGAAGTTATCGTTGCTCAAGTTTAGTGCACTTTGACAGCACAGCGTACTAATATTTAAATCAATCATCAAACGCATACATATATCGAAGAATAGTTCAAATCGAAAGTATTTGTTCAAATAATTTACTAGAAATACGCCCTATATCACATAGCTGTTACCATGAAAGTTTATATTATAGTATTGTTTAGCTGCTTTCATTGAATATAAGACGTCTTTTTTTTTTGCTCAGAATGCACGTGTTTTATCACAGCATCTATCATTTTTTGTGGGTTGAAAGTAAAACATGGGTGTGCAGTTGCACACAATCAGATAACAGAGTTCATGTGTGTGAGAATACAGAAAAACCAGTTTTTTCTTTTAATAGAAAGTCACGCCTGAAACATGATGAAGGAACGATAAATAACTATGTTTTCTGTGCACGGCGGGACCGATTCTCTTGTTGCTTCACTTTCTCTTATCAGTCATTATTAATCGGTTTTAGCGGATCACGCTAGATGTCGCCAGAGCTTCGTGCAGACAAAAAAGTGTAAAGTTTTGTCATTTATATGCCACGAAGTCAACTTGGCATAATTCCTAAAAACGTCTTTAATATATATATATAACGTTAATAAGTTTTAGCTTGAATGAAAACGAGTCTGCTACAGACTTTAGTTAAGTACGTTCAGTGGATTATACTGGTGTTTAACAGTATGTCATTGCTTAGCTGAACAAACCTCTTTCTGAGACAGGAAAAGAAAGAAAAAAACAGTAGACAAAATCTCCAAAAACAGGTTGTGAGCTGTATAAAGAAATAAATAAAATGAAAAGAACACAAATAGATGGATAGTTTATCCTTCAGAGCCTCCTTTTCGTCCACATAAATTCAATATGGCATCTAACCTGAGTAAAATCTTGTATATTGAATATTTATAGCATCTGCATTCTGTGTACATTATACATACTGTATACTTCTGAAATAATCAGTGTAGTATTGTAGTGTGCATAACCACAAACGATTAGAAATAAAAAGAGGTACACCGTAAATAAAAACCCACACACGTTCGCTCTCAGTGATGCTGATTTTATTGAAAAAAACGAGGAACAAACCAACATTTTTGGACAACCGTGTTCGGTACAATGTGAATACAAGCTTCGAATTGGTACAGACGTAGGCTCATATCACATGCTGTGTAGTGCAGACACGGTATTCAGTGCAGACACAAGTGTGCACTTCTGAGAGGAATGTTTCAGCATGGCGTGGTGAACTCGCAGGCACTTTGTGTAACAAAATCCACAGGCTTTTTAGAAATCAAACACTCAGCGTAGTGAGTTATGCGCTCCAGCAACCGAAACGCAAAGGAAGAAGATAAACCCCTGAGCAAAAATGCTGTTGGTGTGGATTTATAGCAAATTTCATGGCGATCATACTTAATATAAGCATGCTGCACTTCTCAGAAACCGATTCAGGTGTAAATTTACGACACTTTGTCAAGTACATTTGCATTTTTTAAAACAAAAAAAATACATGTGGAACTTAAAATGTCACTTTTCAAAGTAAACGTAATGGATAGCACATGGGGTCCACAGATCTAATGGAACGAACTCAGGTGTACCATTTACACACATCCATAAATCTCCATACACACAAACGCAGTCATTAACCAAATACAATCAATACCAAATTACAATTCATCCCTCATTTTTTCACCCTTTGGTCGGACCAGCCGGCCCATGAAAAGGATTGAGTTTGTCTTCTTGTCCTTCACCAGGAAGATGAAGGGATGGTCGGCGTAGAAGAGTTTGGGGTTCTTGAGTTTGTCGGTACCAAATATGCTAGTATCGGGTGGATTTCCGTCCGTGTCCCACTCCATGGCTGAGGCGTGGAATACATTGGACAGATAGAGGTCTTTCTTCCCTGAGATGTTGGACAGATCAGCTTTAGCCTTGTCCACAGCTTCGGTCAGACCCAGCTCGGCGAGATGTTTCTGCAAGAAAGCAAACCGTTACATTAGCTTATGAATTCACAGGTGAGTTAAGAGTTGAATAGCTTGCTGAAATTGCAGATTGTCTGTACCTGCAGGTTGTGGCTGACCTCCAGGCTGACCTTAGGCAGTGACACCGCAACTGCCCTCTGCTCCATTTTACTGATCCAGGTGTTGAGTTGTTGACGTGTCAACAGTTTCTCCACTCTCTCCAGGGATTCTACGTGGTACGGCATGATGAACACCACAGACGACATCTTATGGGCCAGTGCCATGTCCAGAACTAAGAGGTTGTTGGTTGTGTCGTCAAAAAAGCCATAAATGCCTGAAAAATAGCATAACGTAATGTATGTTAAGGCAATTGACGGAAGCTTAAAACTTCCTACCAACAGCAATTTTTGAATGTGTGAGTGAGTTTAGATTTTTTTTTGTATGTATTTGCTAAAAATAAAAACACAATTATAATAAAATAAATAAGTATTTGAATTTTTAGTTTTCATTTTGTTGTTAAATTTAAATCGTCTTGTTTTCTTGAGTAAAATTTCATGCCATTTCTTTGAAATAAGCTAAAATTAATCAATTTGTTGTAATAATTGCAAAAAACTACAATTATTTCAATACATAAAATATGTAAAACTAAATATGCACCTTGTTTGAATTTGTTATTGACTTGAGCGCATGCTAAACATTAACACTACTACTGTCCCAATTATTAATTTCTAATGAAAACGTAAATAAACAAACCAACAAAATCATTTTGTGTTTCAGGAATCACATCTGCTTTGACCACGCCCTCACCTGTGCGGTGCATCATGGGTACAGAGACAGTGTAGGAGCGATGCACTAAGAAACCACGATTATCCACCATCTTATGATGGAACTGCTCATCCCAGTGTGCTGGAGAGAAAACACAGCAACCCATTAGTTAAAAAATCTACAAACTGCATCCTAATTCCAAAAGTGCCCAAGACTTACGTTTATAAAACATGGCATTGATGATCATGGCTCCATCTGTCTTCTCCACATCTTTGGTCACCTCGGGCAGCTTGCCGTCTGTGGACTTTGATGCCCAGTCGTTGATGGCCTTCACCGCGCTGCGCTTGTCGCGGAAGTTTATTTTGGAGTGCTCGTAGTTATAATGCTTTTTGCTGCTCTTCAGAAAGTTGTCGACGAAGCTCACAGAGCTGGGCCCATACAAACGGTTGCTGATCTTCCAGGTGACGTTACGTGCTGTTGAGTTACTGACCTCGGTGAGAAGCTCCGACAGCCCGGAGTGCAGCTGCTCATCCTTCACTGCAGTGGCGCTCAGGACCGTTTTGACCTGAGAAGCAGTGTTGGATTTCCCTCCAAGAGCCACCAAACCCAGCGAGGAGGCCACAACCACAGGGGAAATCAGGATGTTCTCGATGTCTTTCTCTTTTGCCAGGTTTTGGTACAGGTTGAAGGCTAAATTGGCGCTGTTGTCTGCCAGGATGGAGGCATGGCTGCTGAGGGGCTTTTCCCCGCTCACAGTTGCCAGCAAACACAGGAGAACCACATTTGACACCAACATGATTTCGGAGGTGGTAAGTTTACAGGCTATAAAGATAAAAAAGCTTAGTTAGTCATTTTAGATGGTATTTTTCATGGGTAAAGCTGTGTTTCAGTTCCTGACCGCACAACTGAGAGCAGCGCCAAGATATATTAGAGCTGTAATTTTAAATTCCCATAGCCTTTAATGACAGGCCTGCTATGCTAAAAGAAGTCCAGCAGACATTTAAGGCAGAAATGTTACATAACTGCCAGGTGCACAGCTGTAACCTTTCTACGATCTCTTTATCATAACACATATAAAGAGCTTACTCCTTGCTGAACATAAAAACAGATGTTTCAGCTGTTTACACTACCATTCAAATGTTTGTGGTGGGTTAGATTTGTTAACCTTTTTTTTTGTACCTTATGCTCACTAAAGCTGCATTTTTTAAAATCACAAATACTGTAAAACTAGTAATATTGTGAAATAATATTACAACTATTTTCTATTTTAATACTTTTTAAAATTAAATGTATTTTTCTAATGGCAAAGCTGAATTTTTAGCATCATTACTCCAGACGATCCTTCAGAAATCATTCTAATATGCTGATTTGATACTTAAGAAACCTTTATAATCGATATTTCTTGAATATAAAGTTGAATAGAACAGCATTTATTGGGTATAGACTTCTTTTAACATTAAAAATGTCTACTTTCCCTTTTGATCAATTTAAGTCTTTGCTGAATAAAAAAAATATATTTTCTTTTTAAGAATTTGAAACAGTTGCATATAACATTACATAACTTTTCACGGAAAAAAGCTGTGCAGCCACATATACAGATTTCATGGCTGCTGGAGTCAGCTTACGCTGGACAACCGTTATCCAATCAGCACTGCCAGAATGGCAGGAAGTTCTGACACTAGTGTGGGAACTGCAGACTTTTCCCTACCCATTTACCAGTGAGCGGCCCAAAATGTTGCCTTCGGGCATGCAAAATGCACCATAGCCCACACCCTCTCAATGAATGACCTTTTATTATGCCTTCATGTCGGAGCCTGACGCAGCAATAGAGAACATTTGGATCTGCCAAAAACCTTTTGAGTCATCACACAAACACGGTAAATCAAAGCACTCAGCTGCTTATACGCATTTGTTCACCTTTGAGTAAAACTTTTAAAAAGTTACAAAGTCTCATACAAGCTTCCGTTCTACATTTCAGAATCCAAAATGAAGGATTATTGCATGGAATGCCACACATTTTTTGCATTTTTCATGCTGCTGATGAAGCCTGAATGCAAAGTTTGTTTTAGCATCTGTAACGGTATCTTTTACCCACCTTTCAGAGCTCCCAAAAACTTCTGCAGCCTCTCGGATCTACCGGCTTCCCCTGACACCAGATCCTTCATGCAGACTTTATAGCCTGGAAAAGAAACTTCTGGAAGTTGGGAAAGGAGTATTATAATGGCTGTTTTTCAGTGAGACCTCCCCCAGATCCAATTACTGTGGGAACGGGACTCTCTCCTCAAGGTCCTAAAGGCAGCAGGAATTGACCCTTTCGTGCTCTCACACTCATAATGGCTAAACTAAAGTGCTTTTTCATACAAGGTGAAGTGTATGAAAAAAGGTGGATGTAAGTCAGAAGTATGGACTGATTAACATCAAATCAAATTTAAAAGCATCCTAGTAAGGAGTAAATAAATTAAGTCAAAATCTGGGGTTAATACTTGATTTTTAAAATCACATTTTATTATTTTTTATGTCATTATTTTTATAATTTGTTCAGAAAATGCAAAGTATATTATAAAAGCAACGTTTGAGAGGTTGTTCTACATCCACCCCCACCCTATCCATCTCTCCTCCCTCTTTCCTCTGTGTGCCACGTCTGCGTGGGTCGTGTCATGGCCTGCAAGCGGACAGCAGACAAAACAGAGGTTTTATCTGTCTAGTTGGGTATGAAGCATGCATTATGTTTTCCATACGTCCTCATAAAAACCTAATCATACATTCTTTGTGCACTAATATACTATATGCCTTCCTTTACTCTAGGAATCCTGTTGTACAAACATGAGGCTCTGGAATCCCAGAGGAACATTTTATTGCTTAGATGTGACTTGGGTGACTTAGAAATGGCTCAGTAATGATTTATATAAGTGTCCTTCTCTCAATGCCTTACATGACTTGTTCAATAATAGATCCTCTGCAGTGAATAAGTGCCATCAGAATGAAAGTTTAAACATTATTGTAAATAATGTTACATTAATACATTATAAAAACTTCACAATAATCTAGTCCGTCAATTAATGCTTTGAGAAATTCAGGAATAGAAGTAAGAGTAAAATATGGAGTTATAATGTCAACAGTTCATCTTAGGTAGAATTCTGTGAAATATGTAAAAAAAATTGTTTTATAAAATAGTTTTTTGGCATTTGTTTGCATGTCATGTTTCTGATATAAAGATGTGATGAAACGGGAATCATTAGCTGCATGTGGGCTGAAAGGGCCGCTTCTATTTAGCATCTAACGTGACATTCATCAAAGAAAGCATTAACGGCACAGATTTCAAAGGATACACCTCCAGGCTAGTTTGTACAGATCAGTGAAAATGCTGCTGATGGCGCTGGCATTCGTCCGGCATCGGAATGTTGAAAGAATGCTGCTCGCTTCAGTTGTCTGGGTTTCTTTTCTGATTTGCTGCTTAACGTGTTTCGTCATGTAGTCAGATCCACATAGCTTGAGGTTTAACCCAGACTGACAGTCACTGATTAACTGTCGTGAACAAAAGGGAAAATGTGAGCGTTATTTCACTGATGTAGATTCCAAAATAACCACATTTCTGCACGTTTCACTTTTTTTCTTTTTTCTTTCTTTTTTTTGAATACTATTTTTCACACCTAGAAAGAAGTATTGCTTAAGTTTAAATATTTTTTTATTATTATTATTTTTTTACTAAATAACTCATGGGATATACCAAGTAAAATCATTATATTATATTGTATAGTTTTATTTTAATTAATTAATATTTTTTATTATTTTACAACAAATGACCAGTTTAATTAATCCTTGCTGAATCATAATATAATAATATAGTATTTCTGTAAAAAAAAAAAAAATGTTTGAATGGTAGCGTATGTCTGTATAACAATAATGTAAAATTCATATGTATATACACAATGAGCACTGGGGAAATGACAGGATGCTCTTCCCGTCATCCTGTTTACATTCAAATATCCATAAATAACCCATTACCAGCGGCAGGCCTGCCAAAGCCCTATATTTCATATTTTAATCAAAGCCAGCCTTTATTTTGACTAAATTTGAATCCGATCTGACATCGGGGTTGGGTTTCTGTTGGTTGTAACTTCATTATGTCTGTAGGGTGGGATATTTTATGTTATGAATGAATCTAGTCTTCTGTGTATCATAGGTTCAGATCAGTGGAAACATGCCCAACTATTGTTAACTGTTCCGTGACTTAGAAGGCAAAGGAATTTAGCTCTGAACATGTGTTTAAATGTTTTCTGCTGTTCGTACTTTGGAGGCAGAGCAGATATTATCACTATGCTGTGGTGTTGATGGTGGTGTCTTAACTGTAAAATAAAACAGTGTCTTGTACTCTTCTACTATTGGCAGCAGTATACTCCAGCTATTTAGAATTTTCTTTCTTTGCGACCACGGTAAACACTGTATCATCTTACCATAAAATAAGTTCATAAACATTTTCTATATCACATTAATCAGTCCTAAAGGCCCCTTCTAGAAAAATTTCCTGCGTGTTCCTGCAAATCCAAATGTGTCCACTAGGTGCTGCTAGGTTCACACGTCTAAACCTCCTCAAAATCTGCCCTGGAGATTTGGAGCTGCTTTCTATTCTACTCTACTCATTTCTATTCTATTCTAATATTACAGTTTATGATATACAAAGCATATGACCTGTTCACTCTTTCTATAATAATTTGCTAATAGCAAACATAATGTGCTCAATTAAAAATAAAACTAATAATATATCAATGTTTCTATTTGATAGATATATAAATGTAAAATGATGTAATTCCAAAATTGCATGATTATGATGAACTATTCTGTTCTGTTCTATAATGGATCCTTGCTATCATTGCTATTTGCGGACCCAAAAACAGAATTAAGTCACATAGGCATATTTGTTGCAATAGCCAATTATACACTGTATTGGTCAAAGTATATTTTTTTCTTTTATGCTAAAAATCCTTATATATTGAGTAAATATCATGTTCCATGAAGATATTTGGTAAATTTCCTACCATAAATATCAAAACATAATTTTTGAATTGTAGCCTACATTGCTACAAACTTCATTTGGATAATTTCTAATGCAGTTCTCTCAATATTTAGATTTTTAGCGCCCTCAGATTTTCAAATAGTTGCATCTTGTCCAAATTTGGTCCTATATCCTACACAATAACATACAGGGTAAGCACTGGAAAAAAGACAGAATGCTTTTCATGTAAAATGATTACACCTATATATAAATACATATAATATTATATCTAACATTAATACATGATTTAATTATTTTTTATTATTAATTATAATTTTTAAAAACCTTATGTATATTTTTCCTTAGATGTTCCTGTTCATTCAAAGTGTATTTGCATATTTTAGCAGACTGGAGCTGATGTGAGCAGAACAATCATCTTGACATCTCGGCACATCAGAAAAGACACCACAACAAATAGCCTACAGCTGTGCCCAGCTAGTGTGTCTAACTCAAAGTCATGCTTGCTGAAGGACAGCCTCAGTCCACCAGTAGGTTGTTAAAGATTAGGATGTGATGCAAGCTTGGATCAGGCCAGAGGTTAATCTCTCACTGGCATCCTGGAATAGCAGCAGTGGATGCTCTGCCCTGGCTCTCTGCCTGCGGTCTGGATAAGTAGCTGCTGTGCCTGACAGAGGTGGCCTCGCCAAACACTGCTACACAAAACTCCACACAAGGAGCTATTATATCTACTTTTCAGAAGTTTGCATTGCCAATTATTATCATATTGAAAAGTGACCGTGCCAATTTGTCAAATAAAATTAACCCTCCAGTAGCTGGAAACACGGAAGCAATTTGAGGTGGGATATGAAGGAACATTTCATCGGTTGGGCCTGCTGACTGAACATGCTCAAATAAACAAAATAAATGATCGTTTTACTTTCTTATCATGAGGTACTTCCAAGAGAAACAGCATTTATAGCATTTAGAAAAAGTGCATTTCTGTATGTAAACTCAAAATTAGGATTCACATAACATTTGACAAAGTCAAGAATGTCACACCAAAATAATGTTGTTTTAGAGCAATTCCAGAATAAATGTAAAGAAGTTTCAAGATTATCTGAACAGAAAGAACAGTTGGTATTAATATTCCTCATACGTCTTTTAAGAGAGCACTAATCCTGGTACATTTCTTTGAATCAACTAACAATCAAGGATGTCATGCTCATGCCCAAAAAGGTCTAACTGACGTCATCAAAGAAGTCCCGTCATTTTGGAGGGGAGGAGCATTTTATAGATTAATGATTTTGAAGGTGAATTTATTATTTAGTTATTTTTTACTTGCACAGATAAATTGTTCACCAATGTAAGATATCAAAAAAAAAATCTCAGTTTGCAAAAACTCTTGCAAAGACCTTTAGCCTATATTTGTAGATTTGTAGTATCAAATATTAAAGAATAATATTGGTTTCAGTGGTCGAACAAATTGATTGAATGAATCAATGGATCATAAAACTCACTTGTCACCACCTACTGGAGCAATGATGACATAATTGCAGAAAGCTATAGGACCACTAAACTCAAAAAAACTATTCAAAAGATTCGAGCTTGAAAGAAACGCTTCAGTTGTTTTCTTGGCTGAGAAGTTGGAGTTGATATTCTAATTGTTTTGCATTTTTAACTTAATTTTAAACCTTTGCTTAAAAAGGTTAAAATTCTTATATATTGCATTTTTGCTCGGCAAAGCAGGTCACACTAATCATGGATGCTGTGGGTGGTTAATTACTGGGAGCGCGCTGATGACGCCTGATCAAGAGGAGGAGGAGGAGGAGATGGAAACGCGCAGCTCCTCCCCCGGGCTTTCGGGTCGGATGGATTTACTCTCTGAATGTCTTCGGTGAATCATAATCCTCCAAACACATCGTGAAAACACGTTATATTTGCATAGTTCAAACAAACCATCGCTGGTGATCCTGTCAGGCAGACTGAATTTGAAACGCCGCGCACTGACGGAACTTCGTCTGTAGTTTAACTCCAATAATATCATACTACTAGATAAGTCGACAGCGCTAAATGTATGTTTAACATCTAAAGAAAGAAAGAAAGAGAAGGCAAACTACAAGACTACAAGTTTAAGAGGAGAATACTGGAGAAGAACACCTCAAGTAACGTTACCTGCGCTGATCACCTTGCCGACGAGAAGGTGAGTCTGGATAAGTAGCTGTAATTTACTTAAGCATGTTTACTATCAAATGCATGTAGTAAGTTTCGAGTCATTTTCATTAGTTTTCTATTGACACATATAAACGAAGCCACTTTCCTTTATCTAAAACTTTTTTTTAATATTGATAGAATCTCTCATGAAAGTACGACTGTACCATATTAGATGGCAGTGCCATGCTATTGAGTTCTATGATTATAGTGCTGTACAAAATGTTTTTTGGGAGAAGCTTCATTATGTAATTCTGTTTTAACAATTACTCTTCACCTTAAGTTGTAAATACTCAATGCATACGATCTCCTTCCAGTAGCAGAGATGGGGTAAGTCGTCAGTTTTTATTCTAAAGTGGGGCATGTTGTCACCTCATATGAGGTTAGAATATGCACAATAAAATAGGCTTAATATAAATTTGTCAGCAAAATAGCAGCAGTAAAACATTTTTAAAGTGTGACACTTTTACACAAGCATTTACACATGAATACATTTCTAATTTGTTAATGTTATGTTGTAGAATTGTAACAGGGAATTTAGAAAAAATTGAATGAACAAATTAGCTAATTACAGTTCTGATTTTTAAGCCCATGTGACCTACTTATTGTCCAAAGTGCCTCCACCTGGCATTTAAGAAAAAAATACTTGTCCTTCTCAGTTCTACCTTGACTATACAGTTAACTAGTTATAGTTAACTTATGTTTGAGCGTATGCTAGTGTATTTGCGCAGACAAAAATATTCTGATTTATATTATAATGCTACATATAATTAGTTTTTTGTCCATTCCTTGATGGTGTTAAAATCAAAAATGACTTTTTGACTAAATTACTAAGATATAGTTCTTGTGACAACTAGCCAGTGTCTCCACCATCAGCATCAGTATCTTCACATATAGGTGTTCCTTTCAAATGAAGTTTTTATATTTTGGGTCTCATACCCCTCATGTTCTCAGTGGCTTATGGGTTGCCAGTTGTTTATGGTACTGCATGAATCTCACGAGAGCGGAGCATTTCTCTTAAGCTTCAAAAGTTTTGGGCTGAATGCTGGGGGAAGTGGTGCAGACCGCTCCTCAGGAAACGTCTGAGAGAGAAAAGACTTAACAGCAGGGCAAAATGGAAGTGTTTTGCAAAAGACGGGAACTACCAGACGGAGGGTGTTGGATGTTAACGTCTTTCATCTTCTCCAGACCAAAGCACTGAGTGTAGACTTGTTCATAACAAGCCATTTCAGGTCCCCTGAGAGAAAATTCACCTTTATTCTGGGGTCAGCAGTAACGCTGAGGCGTACGTATCGTATTTCACTCGTGCTATGACATCTACGTCAGGTACCTCATTATGAGCTCTCCACAACAAGCAGTGTTTAACATCCAAACTGTGAGACTGTTGTTTCTCAGAGCAGGTGAGAAGGTGCCAAAACAAAAGCAGCATATGAAGAGAGTTGTCTTTGCTCACATTATGGGGCCCACCAAAGGAGTGGGAACACAAAGGGCTTGTTTCATCCCTGGGAAAGTAAACCTTCCTCCCTGTGGTGGATCCATCAAACCTGTTGGATGGTTTCCCACAGAAACTTCCCGAAGTCGTTCTGCTCATTCTTCAATATGTTACAGCTGTTCTGGACTGTCTAATCAGAATCTGCACAATGACTAAATGTCTCTCTATTTTCAGACTTTTGAATCATGCATGAGTCCTTGAATAGAAACAGCGCTCATTTTTTTTGTTAATGTCATGCCGGAGTTAATGAGGGTTTCTGGACTCAAAATTGGAGATACGGTTCATTAAAGGAATGAGCTGTTTGCGATTGAAAATCCCAAGTGTTGTTGTCCTTTTAACATCATTTACGTACTTATGTATTTTTCCAAATATGCATGACTTCTTTAAAAAACAATGGAGATATTTTGTACAATGTCCCTGTTGCTCTTTTCGTTCCCCCCCCCATGATTGTAACATGCGTTGAAGTAGTGTTTTATTTTATTGCTCCACAATATTTTAAATAATTTTCATATTAAGAGATTTGATTTTATTATATTTTTAAACATTACAAATATTATTTTTTTCAATCTAGGTTATTATTACACTGTAAAAAATTTGCTGTAGTTAACGCAGCTGTTTGCCAGTAACTTACTGTAGATTTAAATTTATGTTGTTT
>JAUCMU010000055.1:762828-778645 GCA_032275025.1 Enteromius treurensis | reverse complement strand
GTCAGTGATACGAGTACTTGAAATTAACATGTTTTCTTAATGCCTGTTGAACATAACAGAGACATTTTATGATTATTGCAATACATTTCTTACATACGGCTCCTTTAATATTCAGAAAAACATGAAAAAGATATAATCATCTACTTGTGTGTGTGTGTGTGTGTGTAGGTGATGTGGACGCCTGACTGGTACAGAAAAAAGGTGCGTGCAGCGGTTCCTCTTCTTCAGCAGACATCAGATGAGAAACTTCCTGTGGCTGAGCTGAAAGAAAGAGGGATCAGTACTCTGACCCTGCACTACAGCCAGGCCAGAGCTCAGGATATCAGGTACACACACACACACATTCAGAACGTCAGCAGACATCTGCCTGTATTAAATATCATACTGAAAGCATTTTTGCATTGCTATTACTGGATAAAAGTAGTATATTAAAATATTAATATGGAGTTATCACATGGTATACAGTGATTTGAAATATGAAAAGATAAAATAAAAATATTTGACCCGTTTTAATAGATGTATTTAGATCATTTATGGGTCTGTTTAATGGTTTTGAGTACTCATTTTTTATCATTCACTTTATAGTTTTTTTTTTATATATATAAGCAGGCATGAGGTTTTGTTCTGGAATACTTTTACTAAGCAAGCTTCCTCTCTGTGTATGTGAATGTTTTGAGCAGGCAGTTTTCTGGCAGTAACGTGAGTGTGAATGTGTATCCAGTGAACGAGCCGTGGCTGTATTCACTCATGTGGTGCAGTGGGGTTCAGTCCGTCTCTTCTGATGCCCCACACATCCTGAAGAAAGTGCCTAATCCTATCTGGATCATGGTACTGATCTCTCTCTGGCTGAATCACAGTTCACACACTTCTATTACGCACTCTGCTGACTGCGCTCAAGTGCGCACTTAAAAGCAGGCCAGTTTTCCACTGATTTGGAATGCTTGTCGTTCATCAAGTCTTACACATTGGCCGGATGTTCGTTTAATGGTTAATTTGATTATGCTGTCAGCATCCAAGGAGGATGCAGTGAATCTTGGCCCTGTCTAACACATTTTACCATCCACTCTCTACTCTAGATTTTAAATTGGCAAGCTTAATATAAGACGCATAATCAGTATTGAGAAATGATGTTGCAAACGGCTGCACACATTTGCATCAGAAAAATCTGTAGTGCACGAGTTTTTGGACAGAATTGGCTCCAAAAAGCTGCAAAATAATCAAACGTTCCTGGAAATAACACTTTTAATTTAATATTAGAGCGAGAACAAGAATCCAAAACAGTGCTGATGAGCGTGGAAATTGATTAAATGTCAATCTCATTTACATATTAAACAATGCAATGCAATGCAAAAACTTCAAGAATGCACATCAGGTACTATTTATATACACGCACACAATTATTATACATTGCAATTGTTATTTTATGGGAATTCTGCCAGTATTGTTCACCATAATTATCTTTTTTGTATAATTGATATCTAATGCTGCTTTAACATGTTTTGTAGAGTGCAGACGAATATGGCCTGATATGGATCACCTCAGATTTAATCTCTGTGGCGATCGTCATTGGCATCTTCATATTTCAGAAGTAAGTGCATCTCTTTTAGTATCTCCTACGAGCTGTTTCTTAATACTTCTTAACACTGGAAGCTTTTTTGCTGTCAGTAATGGCTTTAATTGCACACATTTGCACGGAAGCCTGTTTGATTTTCGATACTGTCGTTGGTGATAATATTAGGTTGTTTTGTCGTTAGCATGCTTGCTATATCTCTGCTGGGCGCTTTTCAACTGATGGCTCTGCTCTTTTCTTCTTGGCACTCTACTTTCCCTCTATTATCTCTCTGTCCTCTGCTCTTTGCATGTGCCTGTCCTCCGCTGCTCGCTGAAAATTGCTCAGCTATCACCTGATCAGGTAATGAGGATGAGTATTTTAGGGACAGAATTCTGACTGTTTTGGTCTTTCTTTATTCTTCTGTGTTTGTGTTCTGTTCCTGTAATTAGCATTTTTTGTGTGCTTTTACTTCAGTGTTGCTCTTTTCCTCAGTCCTTTTTGAACCCTTTTTAGTGCTCTCTCTCACTTTCTCATCAAATATTTCAGGATCTGACACTTATTGACCAGAACCTTTTGGCGCTTTCCGCCCCCTCAGGAATGTGTTGGTTGAATTTTTCCTCAGGTGGAAGATGAGTGGCATGCGCAGCTACAATCCTGAGCAGATCATGCTAAGCGCTGTAGTACGTCGGCCGAGTCGTGACGTCAACCTCATGAAGGAGAAACTGATCTTCTCAGGTGAGACCCATGAGCACACAGCTGTGTGGAGTTAAAGCCACGGAACAAATTACCTCTCTGTGACCTCTGCATATGGCTGTGGTACATCGCCCCCTGGTGGTGATCATAATACACAATCATTGGTATTTTAATATCTGCAAATAAAAACATTAGTTAATGTATTAAGTATCATAAACAAATAAGAAACATTGTTTTGTGATTTATGATGTTTGTGTGTGTGTGTGTAATCATATATCTAGGGCATACCTAGTAGAGAAATCTGCTCTGTGAAACTCTTCACTAATACGTTTTGTGCTCGTTTCAGAGATCAACAACGGTGTAGGGAGCACAGATGAGCTGTCCGTGTACACAGGAAACGGTATGGACACTTATGCACGTGATGACATCATGATGCCCGCACGTCACGCAAGCAAACTTTAGTGACGACTTGAATCCGTTTTACGGATTGGATTATTTTGAATGGCTTTCATTGGTTCTCGGACACTTTGGGACTGCATTTCACTGATTCGGTGTTCTGCTTTGATGCCTTATGTACTGATGTATTTTTTTCTGTATTGAACCGTATTTATAATGGAGATGAGTTATTGTGCACTGTCCAATCTGATGAAGCAGGTAATAAAAGTGTCATGTGATTAATGTTTGTGAAGAACAGACTGAAGATTAATGGAATTAATGTTAAAGCATGCAGAAATCAAGGTTCAGAGACTGTTTTTGAACCTCAAACTAGCCCTTGTAAAGCTTGACTGTAGCCTGATATGATTATTTATTTTTTATTTATTTTATTTTTGTAACACATCATCTGCTTGCTGGTGATTCATGTCTCATTGCACTAGCTTAAGATCTGTTTTCTTCTACCTTGCTGTATCAGTGTCTTTTAAGGGATTTATTTTGTAATGAAATCTCTGAATTGCATTGAGAGTGTTTTTCCATGAGGTGTTCGAATGGGTTTTTGAAGGTAATTATTACTGGAAATGAAGCAGTATATTAAGTAACGTCGGGTAAATTCAGCCACTTTTGTGCACAATCTGGCTCAGTTCATCCTGTGCTGAAGTAGACAGGACTATTCTTTTATTCTCTCAAAAGTAATACTTTTTTTTTGTAATCAAAACATCATATTATTGTACAGTATTGGGTAAAACATTGTACTGTATATATTTATTCACATGCAGAACAAATGTATATTGCTCATGGGTCAGTCAATATTTTTATTCAGCAAGGATGCTTTAATGTCACGTTTGATCCATTTAAAGACATTTAGAATGTTATACTTTCTATTTTAAATAAACGCTGTTATTTATTTATTTATTTTTTACTTTCATCTAAAAATCATTTAGATGTTTCTTGGCTTCCACAGAAATATTAAGCAGCACAACTGTTTTCAAATATACAGGAAAATAGAGATCAAATACATAAATATATGTAAATAGAAAATGGTTATTTTAAAATGCCGTAGTATTTCACAATTTTACTATTTTAACTGTATTTTTGATTAAAGTGGCCCTATTATGTGTTCTGAATGTTTTGGTTTTATGACTCCCGAACAAGAGGTTGCCAAAAAAAAAAGTCGGCGCTTGAGCACCCGCCCCTTCCCTCCAGGATGCCTCAAGTCACGTGCCCTTTTTCTTTTCCTTTTTTTTTCTTCTTTTTTTTTAATGTGTATGTGCGTATGGAGCCCTGTCTTTGCCCCTCAACAATAAAATGTAACTATTAATCGCAATTTTGCTAAATAAAAGGATCTGGCTTGCATCAGTCACATGACTGCCATTAACCAATACTCGCCCTTGAGGGCAGAGCGCGCTCATTAAGAGTCGGTTACGAGCTAGCAAAGTGCACGCGAATTTCCTGCAGGCTGGTTGTTGCGGAGCTGGAGGAGAAGCAGCCAAATTAATTGGAAGGTGCAGACTGCAACAAAATAGTAAGTAGGATGTACAGCGCACACTATAGTCTATAACAACGAGCGTGCTGTTTGTGCAACAGCGTGACAAACATTACTTATCCTTTTATGAACTGCACAAGTAGTGGTGGTCATTAACTGCTAGCCAACTGGGGGTCTGTAGCTCTGTCCACCGTTTTAGGGAACATGTTTTGCTTAAAGTTACAGGACTTTTCCCTTTTTATTATTTCACTAAAAACGATCTAATATGGATATCCACATAATTATGGATTATTATATTTATATAAAAATAACACTGTTTAAAGAAAATATATTAAGTAACAGATGATATTAGGTTTATATTTCAAATTAGATAAAAATATGATTTTACAGCAGTACAATTATTGTATCTCTACAGTTTAAACATTTAATAAGCTCTGCATCTGCATGTTTGTGTATTTTATGTGTATAGATTTTAGATAAAAATGATTACTCATCATAATATAACAAATATTCCAGACATGCTTCGTAAGGAGAGGAGGAAGAAACAGCTACAAAAGGAGCTGTGTGAGGCTGCTAAAGGCAGTGGATCCCTCACCAGCTGGATTAAAAAGAGCACAGGTAACATTAACACATGTACCAGTTGTTGCATTGTAGAGGTATTCAATAATAAAAACAGTTGCAATGTTTTGGTTCTATAACATTTTCTATCATTACTTTAACATGGATAAAGTAATGCCCCTTTTTTAACTTTGAGCACCCGCCCTTTTAAACGTCTCTGCACGGCCCTGCTACTGACCCCAAAACGGTAGGGTGTAATCATTAAAAAATTGTGTAGTTCATGCATATTCAAAAAATAGGTCATTTTTACCTGTTTGAATGTGCATTACCTAATGAATAATAAACCATTATTATATTTGCTAATGTTCTTATAAAGTGTTACCAGTTATTTTTAAAACCGACTTTGGCAAAAGCCATAAGATTATATTTTGACAAAAGTTTTTCAACAATTCTGAGTTGCATGTGCATGGTTGATGTAAGAGATGGGAGTTTGCCTATTGTTTATGGCTGTAGTTAGTAAGAGCTCACACTAGATGGCAGTATGTTATTAGTCCCCGTGTGTCACCGAGCTCATCACTTTTAGTTTCAGGAAGTCACTGCCAGTAATTGTCACTATATTAATATGACTGGACATTTATGTAACCAATGAAATGAGTATGATATAAAGATTTTTATTGCATGAAAATAATGCATTTGTAATCTCAATAGTTTGTTGTTTTGTATAGTATCTGCAAAGGCAAAGTTTAAACGGTTTACAAGAGCAAAGCGTCACCATATTTACAGTATATTTACATGTCATCTATAGCTACTTCTCACAGTGTCCATGATGTGAGAAACCAGTGTCGTCAGAGACAAATTAATGCAATAGCTCTGAAACACAAAGGCTCCTTTACACAGTCAGAAACTCTGGCCAATATAGGTTGTGGCCAGCGGGTAACAATCTTTGCACCAACCAGAGGCAGGCGAGGATAAGATAAAAAGCATCATGCAGGGCTGTGGTTACGGTTGTGTTGCAGGTGGGCTGAGAGGGGCCGGCTGGGTATCTGGGTCCTCTTTACTGTTGTCTGAACAGTCAGATCCGATGTAACAGCCAGAGTCTCTCGGACAGTCGTTTAATTCGGTTTTGACTTGTTCAGTGGGAGATTTGGGCTCTTCATCTTTCTCTCCATGGCTCTGATTATTATCTGTGTCAAAAAAACACAGACGTCACGATAATGTCATTAGAAGATTGCGCATGAATATTCATGCAGTACTTGGAAGTGTGTCTCCATAACACGCAACAGACGCAATGTTTTTCTGTGTATTTCAGCGTTTGATGCCGTTTGTGAGGTGTGGCTAAACATCTGAAATTAAAAGACGGATACCCACACAAACTCAACACACTTCCTGTTGGGTCTTTCATCACATGCAAAAAACTGCCCTCAATGACATTCACTTTTTTTCCACTTGCAGTCTTGTTGTTGTTGTTGTTGTTGTTTTGCTTTACACATTTTTATAAAATAATTCATTTAAACATATTACAATATTATATTATTTAAATGTGTGTGTATATATATATATATTAGTTTATAAATATTTTTTTTTGCATGTTAAAACATTTTTTATGTATTTTATTTTACATTTGCATGTATTACATCTAATCTTTGTTTTGTTTTCAACTTTAATGTCTCTAAAATTATCAGACAGTTGAGTGGAAAGGAACTAGATTCTTATCTGAGGGAAAATGTGTGAAAAGTAGTGTTTTCAACCTGCCGCTTCAACCTTGTGGCTTTGATGAGGTTTGTTTTCGAGCATCTAAAACACTGTATGTTCACAGCGCTGATGTGCTCATCCTACATCAGAGCTTAAACTGCGAGAGCTTTTATAAATAAAAGCCGAAATGCCAAAAACGTCTTGGAAACCAGGAGATCATTGTGGAATTTATCCATATTTTGCTGACTTCTGATGCTTAACCACTCACATTCAGGGTCCTGCAGGTATTCCGCCGCCAATAGCAGCCGGTGTCTGTGTTCAGGGTCGGTCACATTGAGCTCCACGAGATGCTGCTCCTTCAAATCCCGAAGATCTTCCACCGTCTGATACCCATTCAACAGCAAAGATGAAATGTGCTCCTGCAGAAACATTTTTGTCTGTTAATGTAGCGTCAACTAAATCAGATAATACCTTACATCCTGTTTTTCAGATGCTTGTATGTGAATCTGTGGGTATAACAAACTTAGTATTTAATTTTAAGCACCTCCAAGTTGAGTCTTTCCAGAAGTTCCTGAAGAGTTTTGGGTCGAGGTCTTCTGCTCCTCCGGTGCGAGCGAATCCTTGGTTCTGGCGCGGTTTCTTCCACCAGTGCGTTGACGTAGATGAACTTAAAGTTTCCTATTTTCCCGTTTAACATGCCAGTCCAGATGCCCATTGCAGGTTTGCTGATGATATCAATCACATCTCCCGCCTTACAAATGAAAAAGAACATGTTAATACCTCTGAGATGAGTTGAGTTAGTTCTTTATTGGTTTGTTGGTCGGTTTTTACCTTGAGTTTGAGAGACTCTGTGTCATATGGACTGGGAACGAAGTCGGTGTGGACCTTGGCTCTTCCACAGAACTGGCCTGTGTAGGGAACATCTTCTTCTAAACGCAGGCTGTCCCTGTTACTACAAGCCTCAGAGCCGCTGGTCACACCACCTAAAGCACCAAGAAATGCAAAAACAACCAGTTTAACTCAAACCACATAGCTGAAATGTCAAAAGCACATCTGCGTCAAAATGTCAATTGAGTAAACGGTACATTTTTACCTCTGTTTTTACATTTTAAAATGCCCCTTTTGGATTTTAGGAGTCCCAAAACCTATTTATGAACCTTTCATAACCCAAAATAGGGGCGCTTTAAAATTAGGCTCATGGTCTAATAATAAATGGTCTATTCGTTTAATTCAGCTTACTGGACGAACTCTGGCCGCTGTGCAAGCTGAACAAACTCTCTACGGAGTTACTGGAGTGGTTGCAGCCTTTGGCCAACGTGCCGTCCACGACTTCAGCCGCCGCAGCTTCGTTCTCCTCGCCCTGCGGAAAACATCAGAGGAAATCTCAGGCAAGAGTCCCAACCAAAACTGATACGTGACAGGTCCTCAGGTAGCAAATCAGGTCGTGGCAGGCCGCGGGCTGCTCGAGGGAGCAAAGTCTTTAATCCGCGAGAGCTGCGCTGCCATTTTTACCTCAGGCATGGGAGCTGCATGTAATCCGCCCACACCATCTCCTCAGAAGCTCTTAATAGCACAGCAGCAAAATAAAGGTTCACCACTTTGTAAATAAGCTTGAAAGTAGCAAGAAAACTACAGAGATGTTGCGGTTTCTTCTGTTAATAACTTAGACTCACACCATTTACTCAAGATAAACATGGTAGACCTTTCTGCACTTTAACCCTTTAATGTCTTTATTGTTGATGTTTACAAAAACAGCTCCATAAATGATCAAAAACCTCACAATGTCTTCTTGCTGGGGTACATTTTCTTAGTAAAGAGGATCTTAGAAAGACTTTCAGAGAACAAATGCTTTTTTTTTTACACACAAAATACGCACTACTTATGATACTTTTATGGTGCTTAATTATTTTTGGGCTTCATCAACAATAAAATATGCATTCTGGCATTTATGGCAAATGGTTATTTGAAGAGACAGTCCACCTGTCAAAACTGAAAGTTCTGTCCTTATGTACTCTCAGCCACTTCATTTTAAACCTGCATGACCTTCTTTGCAACACAAAAGAAGACATTTGGAAGAAAGGTCAAATGGTTTTTACTCTCATTGACAGAACAAGGAACTGCGTACAGTTTCATTGTGTATGATATAAGTCAATGGGAAATATTAACATTTTTCAAAATATCTTCTTTTGTGTTCCACATGAGAAAGAAATGCAAGCTTGGAATGACACGAGAGTAAACTATGACAGAATTTTTATTTTTAGGTGTTACATCGTTATTTGATAAGAAGATTGTTGATCGCAAAACCTAAAAAACACGGTGGATACTGTAAGGTTATAGCAAGCAGTCAAGTAAGCGCTTACCATTTCCTCTGACATGGCTTTAGTGTATTTCCTGCCCATCTTTTTACGCATGGTCAGGGAGATGTTCTTCATCTTCTTCCCAAGACCTCCTGATTTACTGGGATCCACCTCAGCTGCTTCCGCGGGCTGCAGAGACACACATGGAGCTTAGTGTGGGAGATTTCAGAGTCCAGCTTTTTATATGTTCTTTAATGACAAAAGAAACCAAACTCACCAAATGTTCTACCTTCTCTTCTGCTTTGACCTGAGTGGGATGCTGTCTGTCAAAAATCCCAAAACTGGTGGAACGCTGAACCAAAGTGAAGAAATAAAATAGGTTAAAGTGGTCTGTATCTGCAAACAGTCTTGATTGCATCTTGAGTTTTTACACCATAGCCTAGTGGTCACAGAAGAGATAACTAATTGTCACTAAAGGTAACAGATTTTTGTACGGCTAAGAATAAGTCTAAAATCAAATAACTGTTAGCTGAGCAAACACAGTACTTGCATAATATATTATTTCACCACAACAGATGGATAAAGTGTTTTAGTTTTTACCTTGGGTTTATTCTTTGATTTTTCAGAGACATTGGATGGTTTTCTTTGAAGCATTCTGCCTACTAAGTCAAATGTTTTTTTCTTAATTTCTCCTGACAAAAAGCCGCTCCGCTCTTATTGAAGACACTCGCACTGGCCTAAAGCAGCTCACACATGCAGGCGAGTCTAAACACACTTCCTCAACCACACACAGGATGTGAGCGTCTACTCTGACATCTCTAATCAGCGACTTTAAAGTGTCTCTTCAAGAGAAAATAATGCGCCTTTATCATCATGACAATCTTTACAGCAACACCCGGTTATTCTGATGTAATTTATATAATCTGTCGAAATAAGAAATGTCTTTAATTGAGAATTTATTTAGCCTCAATTAATACATATACCATTTAATAACAAGCCAATATTTTTATGCTCACCAAAGCTGAATTTTAAACGCAGTACAAACAATAATACTGTGATATATTATTACAGTTTGCATGATCTGTTTTCATATATTTTAAAATGTAATATATAGCTGTGCTGGCAAAGCTGAATTTTCAGTGTGCTGTTATCACCATTATGCTTCAGAAACATTTCTTATAATTAATCAATGTTGAAATATAGGCCGTTGTGTTTTCAGGATTTTTTGATAAACAGAAAATTCAAAAACAACTGTAAATTGACATATTTACTGTTATTATTAATATGTAATATTTGACCTTTACTTTTAATCCTTGCTAAATAAATGTATTTTTATGTCATATAATATTACACGCTGTACATCTTATAACATATTAATTTAACATATTCTAAAATAATTTTTATGATATAGTTATCTATATAAAACCATACCATAAAAACCGTTAGACCATATCAATAAAAACAAAATTTAGCAATTATTGTTCTTATTTAATTGTTACTATTTATTTATAATTATTATTTATTTATTTACATTTTTTTTTCACGTTTTTGTCACACAAATATGCCTATTTTGTTATCTTGGGGCTAAAGGAAAAAACATTACTATTAAAAAAAAAATGTTTTGTGGTACACCGCTGTCTTTCTCACATATTTTGTAGTTTTCCATATCATCAGCACCTAAATATCATTAATTGCATTGCGAGGACGAACAAAGCTTTTACAGGTTTGAACTGACAGGGTAAGTGATAAATTCATTTTGGGGTGGAGTAACCCTTTAATCTTGTCTGTCCTTTCAACAGGAAGTGCAGCTCTGATCAGCGTCTCACCAGAGGGTCCGGTGTGTCCAGGTCCATGACGGAGTGGGTGATCCACCGGTCTTGTTGGTCTCGTTTATAAGGGTCCAGTCGATGGAAGAGCTCCTCGTATTTCTCCCAGTCCGTGTCTCTGGGGAGGGTGAAGTTGAAGTTATACATGACCTGCTCAGCTGTTGACCTGTGGCAGGTGTGTGTGGACGTGTCCCAGGCTGGAGAATACGCCATGGGGCTCCAGTACTCCTGAAAGGGCCCTGGACTCCAAGAACCCACTGTTTCTGCTGTATCAAAGTCTTTATCCTGCAGGGGCTGCTGGGATTGCCGTGTGGTTGCTCTTGTGTGTTTCTTCTCAGCTTTTTTGGTCAGATTGATGCAGGTTATAACAGGACTGTGGCCTTTGCCGTTGGATTCTGTCAAATGATGTTAAAAGGAACCGATATAGAAGATGCAGTTTTTTGTTTTATTCTGTCCCCATGAGGAAATTATTATTAAGGTTCTTACCGCCAGGCTCTGTGTTGTTTTTCGACTCCTCTGTGGCACTTTGACTCCCCTTTTTCCCTCCCACCAGTTTCTGGATCTTCTTCAGCGTACCTTGCGCCTCATCCTCACTCTCTGACCTCCTGGTCTGAAATGAAAAGGCATTGTATAATTACAGCATATGAGGGAGATCAGAGATGCCGCGTACAGTTAACCTCTCTCAATCTGCCTCAAGATCAACACACACGAGATTCTACAAACTGCTGGGGATTCTGGGTAATACTAAAGCTCTGCCCTCAGGCTCTGACCTTATTAGAAGCCTTTCACAGATGTGCATTCTTACACTGACATGTCATTTGAGCTCTTCATAATCTGACCTCTATTTCCATAAAAAACCTAATATACTATTTTTCTTTATCCTTTTTTGCTTCAAATTACAATTTTAATTACTTCACATAATATCAGAATCCACAAGCAGGTTCAACTAAACAAATAAATAAATTATATATATATGTATTGTCACAAAAAAGTAATTATTAAAATTCGAATACATTTCGACATATATATATATATATTATACATATATTATAATGACTCAATTTGACATTTTTTAATGTTTTATTTTTAACTTATTTAAAATAGCACAACATTCTGTATAGTTTGTAGTGTTTTTTATTTATTAAAAATTATGAAGACTGGTAATATCAAATATGCTTTTATTTTTAAATGACTAATTTTAGTTTTTAGTGTTTTTATATATTTAAACAAAACACAATATTGCATTGTAATATAAGCCACTTTTTGTATAAAATTATTAGTTATTAAGATTGGCTACTTTTTAATTGATCTATATTAAGCTTATCATACTACCCATAGACACTGGTGCATTTCTAATATTTTATCCATTTGATTGATTTTTCAGAAAATAGTTTTTATTCTATTTATGCATAATTGTTAACCTTTTTGCCCTCAAAGTAGTAAATAGGAAATATGAAATATCTCTAGACTGAGCAATAAGGGGATCAATACGAAAATCATATCTAACATTTAGTACACAGTAAAACTAGCAAGGTTCGATGCAGTCATTAGAGAAGAATCTCACCAAGTCTTGCTGTCTGCATTCAGAGTTTTCTCTATTGGGATTCCAGGCTTCAAAATTCACACCCTGTGTATAAAAACACCAGTGCTGAATCAGTTAGAAAATGATATTGTCTTATTGTAAAGATCTCAGGACTGACATCGAAAGAATGATAAAAGTGCAAAAATACACAGATGACTGAATCACATTAGTGTATTGGAGAATTTAATCACTGAGAAATGTATCCTGTATTATCAAGAGCCACATTTTCTGGATGGCTTGTTAAAGTAATATTGCACAATATTTGCTCTGTGTCGCTGCAGCGATTTACCTGGACGGAAGGATTTTTAACCATCTTGTGTGTATTCACCCGCTCTTCTTTCTCTTCTCTACTGAGTTTTGACCGGTGGTGATCTTTGACCGTCACTAGATTAAAATACAGCACAATTTAACTCAAGCCCTGGATTTATGACAATGCAGACTTTAGATTTAGATGGAAACTTGGGAAGTCTGGGGAAGAGAGTGTGACCCTGATCACATTTTATTTGACTGTCAGTGAATCAGTCTGAGCCCAAATCAAATCCTGTTTCACATGGGCTTTTAGAATTGCTTTGTGTCGTCACTGATCTAATCCATTAAGACTGTTTGACATGCATGGCTCTCTATGACCCCGAGCCCACCACACTTCCTCGGCTAACCAAACACACACACTGCTGTCTCTTTAGACCTGTTACCTGAGTTTGAATGGTTCTTGCTGTGTACCAAGCCGTCTTTTTTCCTGGTGGATGGCCAGTGGGTATCAGACTCTGTATGATCTGTCAGACATAATAACGGGTTATTTTAAGAAGAAAACATGGAAGGCAAATGAAATAGTGTTATTGAGAGGGGCTCCTGCCAAGTAGGTCAGCAGGACCGGCCTTTGGTTAACAGTGCTCAAAAATACAAGGCAGAAGAGCTTTGCTGCAATTCAGTAGGTCAAATATTTAAAAAAATTTCAATTCAATCCTTAATCCTGGAACAAGGCAAAAAAATTCAAATGAATAAAGCTTAATGCTACGGTTCCAGACAGATGAAGTCCTGGATGGAATAACTGACCCTCGGATAATGAATTTGACAGACCTTTAAACTCTGTGACACTTTGTTCTATGATGACTACTCCTGTAGTATTAGGCATGTGGTTTAAGTTTTTAATTAACTGTGTGAGGAAGACCAGCAAGGAATTCTGGGTATTCGTTCAAAACACACAGACAAACCTGTAGTCTCATCTTCTGATGTGGATAGTAATTGGGACCTGTTACGAGAAAGAGAAACTGCATAAGACATATAAATACATAAACATAACATTCCAACAACAAACTTTTAAAACTGTGGAAAGGCATGTCGAAGGATGGAGAGCTGACAGTTTTTAATGTTACAGTATATAAGAGTTATTTAAAGTTTGGAAGGCTGCCAGTGCGACAACAAACATCAGACACCAAAATAAAAACAGTCTGTTCGTTGTAACGTTAAATATTACGTTAAGTTGCCCAGCTGCAACGGAAGAAGACAGTGCTTGTCAGGTAAACAGAAACAATGCATACATAACGCATTAAAATGATTATGACTAGCGTTAGTATTTTTCTGTGGATTGTTTAGCAATAGAGCAATACTAACTTAGCAAATCCGTGTTTGAATGAATGACTGAGTTGGGTCATGTAGCGAAAACGATTTCGGTATAATCCATGATTTCTACGTTGTGACGGTTAAAAAGGAATCGGTTCACAATTCAGACCACAGACTGTGATGCAGACCAGGTACCGAACATCCATATAACGTCAGATTGACGTTGGACATGACGTCGGACAGACGTTGCAGTTTGGTTGAAAATGAAAATCGGGTTGACGTCAGTATTTGATGTCAATTCGACATTGACTTAACGTTTGGTTACACAACCTAAAAACAATTTAACAACAACAATTTAACATTGACATTAGACTTAGAATTTTGGTCACCTGACGTCGCAACCAGAATTTAACCGAATATCAACGTTGTGCGCCTGCTGGAAGCACTCGGTTTAGTCAGTCCTCTCAGTTTTTAATCCGTGTTATTTAGTATTCATTTTCTTTCTTTTTTTCTTTCTAGAACCATAACTTGACTTGTTCTGGTCAAAACTGAGCTGTTTTACAAGACATTACCAGTACCATTACCAGTATATGATGTTTAAGCAGTGACAAATCTGGCATTGGTTTAAACAGGTGAGTTAGAACAGTAACTAAATCCCTCACACTTGTCCCAATTAATATAATCCTAATCCAGCTCTCTCATAAAACACAGCATACGGCACATCATGATCTAATGGAATCCCTAAAGCAAATAAACGACCCTGACAGCTACGTTTATGTTATCATTCTCATAAAAGGTAGTGTATTAACATATTAACATAAATAAATCAATGACATGTTATACAGATCATTAACGGACAAAAGACCCACAACTTACTTTCTCTTTGCCTTTTCCAAAATCTTACTTTCTTGAGTCTTACTTGTGCCAGTCTCTGGAGGCTTCTAGAATAAAATACCAGAATGTATTTAGTGCATCGTGATATCTGATACATCAAATGTCCATGGCCTCATGTGGCATCTCGTCTGGATAAAAAGTCATGCCGGGATTTTGGTAATTTCCTAATGAGCGTGACCTGCTGTACCCCACACACGTCACTCACAGATTAATCAGCGGTTATACAGGTGGCAGCACTTTTCCTTATTAATATTTCTGTCAATGTCACATTCGACATAACCGCAGCTCAGAGTCTCATGAAAGACCACTTGATTTCCCTTGTATTTCTAGGCACGTGCGGATGAACCCACCATGGTGACGCAGGGCTCAGATCCACTCCAAACACTCACGTTCTTCACAGAATTGGGACTAGGCAGCCTTCTGGGTAATAAATCTTGAGTGTTCTGTCCAATCTGGGCCGGCTCATACAGACTGTCTGTAGAGCCATCCTAAACCAAACACAGAATAAGAATATTATAAAATAAGAATATTTTTTCCAAGAAATATAAGCCTGTTTGTGGAAATGCTTCCAAAACATACATATTTCACCTTGATTTTTAACAGTTTATGTCAAAATGCACCTCTACAAAAGATAACAAAGGTTACAGATTTTTTAAGGTCAAAGGTGATAAATCACTGTTTTGAGTCAAATAATAATAATGTATAAAGATTAGTCTGAATTCTTACATACATTTATCATTATTATGTGTGAATATATATTTATTTATATATATATATATTAATTACAAAGAAGCGGTAAGTACTGTGACACGCTGAATTAACCATGATTTTTTTCTTGTATTTTTTTGTAAATCATACTCCAATAATAATATATATATATATAAATGATTAAATACACACACACACACACACATACTCACACACACACATTTACATATTACGCACAGAAATATGCACACACTTCAATTTCATGCACAAAATTTCTGCAATTATACAATTACTATGTGATAAATGTGTGATCTTTGGTTTTTAGATCTGCATTCTATTAAATTGAAGAATGGATGGTCCAGACCCTTTCCACGCATGTTCAGGAGCTACAGGTTATTGCTGGATGGATATATCTGGATTTGGGGAGTGTAGTGGCCTCTCAAGACCTTCAGAGGTGCTATGGTGCCCCTGATCTATGAATAGGACATTTTCCTTTCTGCTGATCCGTGATCTGCTGTAAGGAGTTCTCTGTCTGAC
>JAUCMU010000055.1:720164-738663 GCA_032275025.1 Enteromius treurensis | reverse complement strand
AATAGTGAATTTCGGTTTTAATGTTGCATTTTTGTGTTTGTTTGGAGGAGCCAGGTCACAATATCCTTCCACTGGATTCAAGCAGCATGGACATTCCTCAAAATGTCTCCTCATGTTTCACAGAAGCAAGAATATCATGCAGGTTTGGAGCGACATGAGGGTGAGTAAATGATAACAATTTTTTTATTCCCGGATCAACTATTCCTTTTAAAGGCCAAGGAGGAAGATAAATACAGAGAGACGGAGTGAGACAGCGAGAGAGGAGTACGTGAGTGAGGGGTGGGTGAGATTTTCACAGTGTGAAGGACAAAGTTAGTGACCCGTAGATTATTCAGAGGAGATTGTGTGTCAGGGCCATCTGAAGGTCAGACTGAATATTTTATCTCTCTGCTCTCCATAATTTGCTCTCAGCAGTTGGAAACTGTTTAATCACAGACGGCCGCTCAGAGGTCATCCTTACATCAACATTTGATCTGTTAGCAGCATAAATTATAGGGGAGCAAAAATTTCTTTTTTTAATAGCTAAATCTTTGTATGACAAGACATGTTTTTTTTTCTTAATGCACACACGAACCTCACGGTAGAGGCCAAATTTGTTTGCCGAATGCAGATAACAGTAGGGCAATGAGGGGTCCAAAGTGCATCACTCTCACACTATGAAAGGTCACAGCTGCTATAGACTAAAGCGCAAGGTTGATGTCTCTCATTTAAACTCCATTTGTACCTGTCCGCTCAATGCATCTCATATTCACTCCATAACACTAACCTAGAATATTCATATTTCAACTGTACTAATCTAGAACGCTTAATTTATGGGCATATGAGGACACTGTGTCATGGAAATCACAGAGTCATGGAAATGGTTCTTGTGTAGCAGTGCAGTCAGCAGTCATTGATCTGCAGTGCCGTATGCTGAGATTTCCCTGGAGTGAATCAACACGACTGCCTGTGAGTGTCTCAGAGGGACCAGAAATACGTCTGGGACTGCAGTGCTGTCCAAGTGCACTAGTATCACCGTATCTACGCTGCAAGTCAGTGGTGTGACACAACACAACTAGACTGCACCTATTAAATGACTGTGACATAAGGCACATCACATGAGCTCCACTCCTATTTTGATTTACGTTTGATGCAAGCTGTACATCATTACGGTTAAAACATGTCAGTGCGATGCTGTCCTTATATGCTGTCCTCTAGATATCATCCTGTTCGCTTAACTGAAACATGACATTAACTAATCATCTAGCATACTATCTTATAGCTGTGTGTTACATAACTGCTGTTAATAATACTTCCTAAACACTAAAACAAGCATTTTCCTAACTTCCTTTGAAACAATATGAATTGTGAAAAGTGCTATAAAAATGAAATTGAATCGAATGTTACCCAAACAAACGTAAGTGAACCACATATATTACAGGGATATTTCACCCAATTAAATTACTTTTATCTACTTTATTATTATTATGACTATTATGACTACTGCTAAACAGTCTAAATAGTCTTGTGTCATTAACTTGTAATGGTTTGTGGTTCATTTTGAATCGGACCCAGCTGAAAAATGACTCGTGGTTAAGTGAAGGAGTCATTTGAGTAATGACACTGGATGATGAATCATCAGTGAATCAATTACTCAAATGACTCATTTGAGTGAGATGATTCACTTACTGAGTGAGTCTGCTAAATCACAAGGGAGATCAGGTTCAAACAAACCTGTTTGACTCATTAAAAAGATTTGTTTTGGAAGCATATTTTTTTTGTAAATTAGACATCACTGTTTGCGCTCTTTAAAGAGATGATCTATATATATATATATATATATATATATATATATATATTTATATACTTTTTGGTTTATATTTTCTGTAAATGCCCAGCTGATTTTATTGGATCGTATTGCTTGTTTCCAATATAGGTGTATAAGAGAGAAAGTATGTGTGAAAAACAGAGAGAGAGAGTGAGAGATGGTTGTTGTGGACTGCAGTCTCCCCCCTTGAACAGGGAGTTTTATCTCTACTACATACGGCCTGTTAAAACGGCCTCAGACTGTTCCATGCTGCTCTGATAATGAGCAAACAGGGGCAATTGAATGTCAATGCCCCCGTGGGAACATAGGAAATGTGCCCGGGGGGGGGTAGGGGGCGCTATGGCCGCTCTCCTCCACCCCCCTCCTCCCCCCTGAGCGACCGGTCTAGAGCGAGAGTGAGGCAGCGTAACCTTGCAGAGTTGTCTCTTTGTCCTCTGATCGGCTCACTGGGTGAGGGGGGTCTCGCTGACAGCTGAGTTTCCCCCACAGGTGGGCCTCATGCAAACAATGCAGATTGGGCTGTTTTAAAGTCATGGGCTGATTTTGACCTTCCAGAACTTCATTAGGACGTGACCTTTGGATGTACTTATCATTTCGGACATGTGTTGACATATTACATTACCCTCAGTTCGGTTTAGAACATAGACGTGTTTAAGAAATACAGCGGAACACAAAAGGATGGAGACGCACAGAATCAACAACATATTGTTTATGGGCTTATATTAAAGATTGATATGGGTCATAATTGAATTTTTAACTATGCATGCTCATTTTACCATACTTTTACTCACTTAAAGTGAATACTATGAACTCTGTTAAATGCAATATTTAGCAAATCTTAGATTCATTTTCATACTGTACATTACAATGCTGCTCAGAAAACCTTTTTTACTTTGTAGTGTACAATATTAATTGATAATATTTCGTATTAATATATAACAAAAGTAAATAATATGATTGTTTATCTTATACTTTCATATAAAATATACAATAATTAAAATGATTCATATTAAAGGTAAATTGATATTAGATGTTGCCAATAATGAAGTTTGAAAATCTGGCCATTAACTGATTAATCGGTCGATAGTTTTTTTTTAAATCGCCATATAAATGAAAACTAAACTAATTGATAGTTGTTGATGAACTTCATTACAAAATGAACGATGATGACTATTGTAGTTATTAAATAAATGCAATTAAAGAATATCTCTGCTTTATCACACACTGACAATTTTTTTTTTTATATTATCTGTGCCGATACATCAGTAGACCTTTATTAAAATAATTATTTAAATTTTTTTATATAATAATTTTTCATTTCCCATTACATGAAAACATAACACTGGTGCAGTTTAAATAAAATGTTATGCATTTTAAGTTTCCTAAAGCTTAAAAAATTACTTTTAAATTATGTCTGGACATGGGAACCAATAATGTTTCATCATGTAATTGACATTTATGTCATGCAATAAAAGCCACCGTACTGGCTTGCAGGCCAAGTTCAGTCAAAGCCATCACATGACTTCAGGCTTGCATACTAGCATAACAATTCTGAGAGTGAGTAAATATTGGTTAAATTTTGGGGTGAACTATTCCTTCAAAAGTAGAAACCTTCCTTCTGTTTCATCCACAGTGAAGCTGAGGTCTGTAACACATGTCCTAAACACAAACATGATCCCCTATCAGCCACAACATCAGCAATCTGACACGGAACAGCACAACAAGAGAGGTTCAATAACTCGATCCTTTTAACACTCAGTAATAAAATCTCACCCAACTGTGTCACCTGATACACTGTTCTTTAGAACGTGTTTATCTCAATCTGGAAGGATTCTTTTGCACAACAAAGTCCACAAAGAAAAGCGTGCTTTTTGTACAAAAGCCTGCCCTACAAAAAAAGTGGCTTCTCCAGAGAATGGCGTGTTAAGTTAGGAACAAGGCCAGACGCGACATGACAAGGGAGATGTCAGAGATTGTTTGTCACCTGATGAGAACCATGTCTCGGTGTCAGTAACAACTCAGACGCTTCCTCCTCCGAGAAAAAGATCTTTGGGATGGCAGTAGGGAAAAGATCAGAGCGGGAAAGAATAACAAAGTCTGAGAGTGCTGTGATGGCACATTCAAATCCCACGGCTGCGTGGAAATGTTTTTACAAGGGGCTCCGTCCTTTCCATCTGATAGTAAAATGAGGCAGAAAAAAAAGCAAAGCAGCCCCTCCCAGACTACTCTCTCTCTCTCTCTCTCTCGCATCCAGGGATTAACCAAAGACCACAAAGTAGGTCAAGAAGACATGCTCTGAAAGCGCAAGGAAGGATAGACCGCGAACCACCTCTCTGTGACAGGCCAGGACTTGTCCTTCTGCTAGATTTCGCCGCACTTACTCACACGTACGCACACCAGCGGCAACCTAGATTTCAAATTTGAGCAAAGACACAGAAGTGACAGCCAAAGTGTTTGAGAGCCTGCGAATGTAGGTTAAATGCTGGAGATGTAAAGAGGGACATCTAGAGTAAATACTCTTTTCCCCGTCAGTCACCGGGGAGCTTTTAAACTTATTTATTCATGAAACGACAAGCTCAAATCACTCATCACTTTTGATTAACGCAGGGAACGTGGTTTCAGAAACCATTTTTTATGGCGTGAATGCACTAGAGACTCTCGTATCGTCTTGCGCCTTTGGATTCTCAGACTTTTTGTGCCTTTGAGCCTAAGGTAGGGAAAAAAGACTCGGATGAAATCACCTCCCCCCTCTTTCTGACACACATCATGGAGATATCAAGAGGCTAACGGGTGCTCAGACGGACTTTGAACCCCTGCGAGTGTAACGCTCGCTTTAATACCTGTGATGATCAGTCACTGAGCGCTCTGAAAGCTTCCTGTTCAAGATATAATCCTGTGAGGGCTATTTTTAGATGCATATTTGGAGCCCTGCAAAAACAGAATATTAAATCTCATGCCTTCACGCCTGTCTGATTATTTATGAATACATCTTTATCTAGGTCATGACTTTGGATGCTGTGGTGATCACCTGTGTCATTTACTCTCAGTTTAAAGGGGTGGCTTTAATAAAACCTGATTGATGTTGTGTTTTTTATTATTAGATTTTTTTTTTAAACTAGAATGCCAGATTGTGTTGCGTTTTGGTGTAACTAAAACCACTAGACATATTTTTTTATTATTATTATTATTATTTAGTGCATTTGTATCCCAGTTCATATTGTTGTTTTGCTATACTTCTGCATATAACAATTATAATTTTATCTTGTATTTATTTTTTTTTTTTTTTCTCATATTGTTCTCATATGCATATCATTTCTGTGTCCTGCTTTTTTTTTTAAACTAGATTGCCAGAATGTGTTCTGTTGTTTTATGGTTTTGCATGTATAATTGGATATTAATTTTATTTTTTCTGCTTCATATTGCATTTACATTCATGCAGCTCCAGTGTGAACAAACAAAAATCAAAAAAATGTAAATCATCACTTACATGAGATATTGTTTTAACTAAAAATTTTCTAAATATTGATGGCCAATTTAAAACGCTTTCCATCCATTTTTGCATTTCATTTCTTTATGAACCTGAAGTAAAGGGTAAAGGTAATGAGGTGAAGAAAAGGGGAGGCAAGTTTCAATGTGCAACATTGCAATCCAACAAAATAATTCAACAAATAACACTACATTGAGTAAATAATTAGTCTTATTTAAATAGGTGTAACGAAAGCTCCCCTGAGAGAATCTTGACTCTCTTCTTGCTTTTTATCATTCTTCTACTTAATTTGGTTGGCACAAACTGTTTTGTACAAATCTGAGAGTAAATTTGTGTCTGATGACAATGTAATTTGAGGTTCAAGAGGGCTGAATGACACTGCTTCATCAGTCGCACCTGTGGTGTGTCATGCTTCTGAGGTTTATAGAACTTTGTCTGATTACAAAATGTACTGATATGCATTTGATCAGTGAGGTCTTGCTGCCAGCATGCTTATTTTACCATGTCGTCTTATCTTATGTCATATCTTTTGTCTCTTCTCCTTTGGCCACCAGATACACCGAGGTTAATGCATGGATGGGGCCAGAGGTCAAAGGTTAATGTCCTCTGACACAGCGGTCTCTTCCCCTTGAGACAGTCAGGCGTCTTGAGTTCAAATGCCCTGAGCGACCTGCTGGACCTGTGGACCGGAGAATAAACCTGCTAGAGTCTCAAATCCCCACTTTAATGACAGAATTCATTTACTACAGTAAGACTGGATTATACTTCATTCTGTATGATACACTTGTTTGCAACAATCAGTTAAAACGAGTATAAAGCTATACTTAATTTGGTTTTGAAAGGATTTTAAAAAATCAATAGCAGCCAAAGTTTGGAATATTTAGTTTATTTAGAGGGCAACTTAAGCAAAACTCTCCATCCGGTCTCTGTCCCTTCTCTATGCTGTTAGCGAAAAATAACTGAGCTAAAGAAAACTCATTTGTAACTTTCCTTTCCTATGGGTTACATGTTTAAACAGGTTTTGTATTCATGTAAATAACTGATGAAAACATTGATTGTTTGACCTAATAAATGTATGTTTACACTGAATGCAAAACCTGCCAGTACATGTTCCCAGAATCTCCAAAATCTGTAAAATACCTGTGATGCAGTAAAGATGATTATCAACATGCAGAATTGCAGATGACAGAGGATGGAGGCCAATGTACAGAATGAATGAACAAAAAACATACTTAAACACACATGCATCTCTGTCCTGAGGTCAAAGGTTGAAGTTACGTGAACCATGGTTCTGTGAAAAGCTTTGGAGCACAGGTCACCGGCTCGAGATGGTGAAGGAATGAAGGGCGGATATTGTATCTCCATTCATGTAGCATGTGAGGTCATAGTTCAAAGATGAAAGGTCCTCTAAGTTCAAAGGTCAATTTGGAGAGATAGCACTGAAATTGCTGATTCGGTGTGTCTCCTGGATCCAGAAACTTGAAGCTGAATTATGCCAAAATGAAATGAAAAAAAAAAATCCAACCTCCATATTTAAATCTAAAACATCTAAATAATAGATTATATATTTTTTTTATACTGTACTGAATGGAACAGTTGAGATTACTTGTTCTACGTTTTTGTTCTGTGATACGGCTTTTTTGTTTTGTTCTGTCAAATAAGTTACAATATAAATATTGATCGATTTTTGCTCATAATATATAATATATCTAAAGCCATAAGGTCTTTGTTTTCCTCAGATTACTCCAGATTATTAAAGGTGAGAGGTGATGTGACGCACGTCTGGCTGTGCGCGCGCACGCACGTACACACAAAACGTCTCCTGTAGCTTTAAGCTGCGCTCGCTCACTCACTCACTCACTCGCTCAGCCAGGGAGGAATAGAAAGAGAGAGAGGAGGAGGAGGAGTGTGAACATTGCGGAGTTCTTGGGGATTCCGAGAATACACAGTTCAGGCTCAGACCCGACAGTCGGTGCTGGAGCCTGGCGAGTTTTTTGGACTCTACTTCCATTTGGCGCGGCTCGCGGCGCACGTCTGCGCGCAGGAAGCGCTCGAGCACGGATAACGGAATCAGGTACGTGTCGAGACCACTCGATGCCCGCCCGCCCAGCAGCTGGAAAGACTCCGCTGCATACGACTGTGGTGCTTGCTCTGTGTTTATTGTGGTCTTAGGTGGTGCTGAGGGGGGAACGGAATGTGGGACGCCGTTCACACGGGACGCGTTCTTTGGTTCATAAACAGTACGCCGTGGTTAAAAGTTGAACTGTTTTTAACATGACCCAATCTTTAAAACGTAACGGCGAGACCAAAGACGCAAGAACGCACGCTGTGTGAATCGCAATGGTCGCTCCTGTCATTTAGTTTCCATTTTGTTTCTCTGTTACAGTCAGTGCGATGTTACATTTTCATTCATCTGCTGTTTTATTAGTCATACACGAGAACTGGTTATATCTCTATATGTTTCCAAGCCATATATTTTATAATACTTTATAATTATTAATATTATTTAATGGAGTGCAAGAAGTCCTGAATGTGGTTTACTGTAGTGATCTTGACTTTTCCTGCACTGATAATCCATATATTTTCTCCTTTTATAGAACATTATTAGTGCCTGCCAGAGGGTTATGCTTAAGAGCTGTCATCAGTAGTCATAAAAGTTAGTCCCTTCAGGACAAGATCTTACCTTAACCTAACACACACTGTGGCCTTTGCATTGTTTATAGTTTTCATAAGGTTTCCTGTGGCTTCAGTCAATAAAAATGGGGCCGAGGAGGTCAAGGGTTGCAGTTTAAAGGTGGTCAGAGATCATAGTTCGGGTTCAGTGTTGGTAAAGACCAGTTAGTGAAAAGTGTTAGTCTCTGTCTGTGCAAAGAGCTTGTGCTTGTGTTTTAAAGAAGTTGAGTGAGAAACTGATTATTTATTTTCTTATCTGAAATCTTTTGCTTTCGTATTATATGTCTGATATCATATCACATCAGGTATTTGTTTTGTCTGTTAGATCTACAATGCAGGTGCAAAATGATTCTTGTCTCCAAATACTTTCCTGACATGGCAACAAGATAGAATAGAGTCAGGCTGACAGCACTATGTGACCTGTTATCCGGCTTCTTTAAGATTGATACTGACTTGAAATGATGTTATCGCTGCTAGAGAAATGAAAATGAACACATGGCGACCTAATTTCTCAGAGGGGATGTCAATACAATGAACTGAGAGTGGTTAAAACCTTGCTGGGTCATCGTCATCAACATCAGTATTAACATCGAGATGTCTGTTCACCATCGTCTGGCTTCGACTTTTTTTTTATGATGTTTTACTTTATCATTAAACAGCTTTTTTTACAGTAGTACTACAGCACATGGTTTTAGCTTGTGCAACATAAACTTGCATGGTGTAACGTGTCATAAATCCATAGAAGCCACAGGCGCTTTACACTCATTAACAGGTCAGTTGACAGCTCAGGGACACAGTGGTTGCGTGTTTGTTCCTTGTGCAATGAATCTTGTTTTATACAGGGTATATCAGTGATAATAGGTGGCCTGGAGATCAACAGGAAGCTGTGCTGTTTATACGAGAGGTTTTGTTTATCAAAACAAGTGATGGAGGTGGTTGTCTGGCTCAGGGAATTGAAAGGCACAGATTCTTCTCCCCTCAGCCTTGGGACAGGGGCAGGGCTTTCATTTATAGCGATGGATTGATTTTTGCTGATTGATTTACTGTAAACGATTTATAGTTTGCTGAATTTGCGGTGGAGGTTTGCTGGGAGATGCAACTCCGATAAATTGAGCATCACCACATATTAGAACATCAGCAGTGACCTCAACACACCAACCAATTGACCAGCCAATGTATTTTTGGACCCTTCAAATTACACACTCTTTGTTTACATATTTTGGCTTCGATTATAGGCCAGTGAATTCATGCAGTACTACTAAACTCTTTAATGCCCTCTCGGTCTGGCTTGTTAATATTTAGCAGCTAAACATGATTGATTTGTAAAGTGCTGTGGATGAAAAGCACGCAAGTAGTATGTTAAGTCTCCAAAATGGACAAATGCTGATCCTGAGAAACATGATATCGACAACTTGTATAACATGCAAGTTAATTTAATATAATCACCCGACTGACCTCTAACTGCCAGCTGTATTTCTGTATTGGCCGCTATGTCCTGAGGCGAGATGGACCTGGAGGTCAAGGAATCCTGGCAATTGGGTTCAGGAAGATTTTACTGCTCCCGGGAAACCTTACTAATGGTGTCTTATTTTAAGCAGGTTATATGCTGTGCTAAGTGAAACGCCAGTGATTCTAGAGTTGTAAGGCTTAGTCGTTTGTCTCTCTGAGCCACGAGATGAATACATGCAGATTTCGCAGTCCAAGGCCGCGGCGTGCCAAGCTGTCCTTCACACCGTATTAGTGGCCTGTCCTTTCAGAAACCTTCAAAGCCCTGAGAAGGACACAAACCCTGCAGTAAAGCTGAAGAGATGAACACTCTCAGAATGATCAGCAATCAGCGCATTCACAGAGCAGGCGACAGGAATGATCCCGGCTTCATTATTTCTCTCATCTGAAAGCTTTTGGATCGCACAGGCCTAAGTAATTAACTAAAGAGGAGTTTTTAGAATTTATGAATGAAAGATGCATGTGTGGGTTATGTAGACTGTTTTTTAAGGTTGAAGCATTTTAATAAGCTTTGTTTTGTAAGCGAGGGTTTCAAAGGCATCATTTAAGGTATTTAGCAATATTTTTATTGTTGTTCTGTACCATGATGGTCAGGTAAATATTGGAACTTTATATCCATATATATATTAAAATATAAATAATTAAATAAAGTTAAGTAATGAAATGTATTTAATTTATTTATTATTATATGAGTCACCCTGTATAAATCTAATATATAAAAAAAATTCTAATTGAAGTAAATTGAGTCCAGTCACCAGTCAAGAAAGAAAATCATGCAGACTTGGAGCGACCTGAAGGTGAATAAAGGTGGAACTGTCCCTTTAAATCACATGTTGATATCCCTCGACAAAATCTGATCACAAGTAGTGACCGCTATAAGCGTCGACCAATTGTGATGGGAACACGTGAGATGGATGTTAATACCAGATGTAAACCGGGTCTTTGTATTTATCGCAGCTTTGATCTAATAGCTTCCTGCTTCTGTGGTTGTCATGGGGCCTTTGTCATGCGGACTGCTTCTGCTAAGACTCATTTCATGCAAAGGTCAGGGGTCAAACACAGTGGAGCAGATTTAGGCCGCCTTGTGTTTTTGAGCACAGAGGTGCACGCTAAAACCCCGGAAAGTAATAAAGTCCTGTCACTTTCGGAACAGCCCACCCGTCACTGGCCTCAGACTGCTGAATCACTTAAGACTTACTTAAAGGGGTTAAAATGAGCTGAGCTGTTGCCAGGCAACAAGGGACACCTCAGCAGCCACTAGATGTGGGGTGTAGCTATCCTTCCCTCACGCACAGCCAACGGTGAAAGCGCTGAAAGATTCTCACCGCATACCCCTGCTCTCAAAGCACTCTAATGCTTCACGCAGCGAGACATGCTGGGATGTATTATTATGGACTGCTGTTTGTATGCACTCCTGCCACAAGAAGTAGACACGAGTGGAAAGTGTTGGATTTTTTTGTGTTGAACTAAGACCTTCTCCGTGTGAAATGCAATTCCTGTGCGTTTGCGTTCACGCTCTTCGCATCCCAATCAGCCGAGGGCCGTTGATTAGCTGAGTTTGAGTGCGTCTCTTTGGGTAGTTTGGGAGATGCCCTTGGACAGACGTCCTTGTGTCCTAGCGGACCGCTTGGGGCTTATGGAGGCAGCGCCTGCTTTCCTGGCATTAACGCTCCGCTCTGACCTTGACCTAACTGAGATGACCTGAAAGCTTTTAAGTAACTCTCTAAAACTGGATTCGGTCATGTGACACCATGTGAAGGGCTTATGTGTCACACTTGACTGGAGGTGTTAATGAGTGGGTTTTCATTCACATTATGAATTAACAGCTTCGCCTCTGTGCATGATGAATATTGATTCAGTGATTGATTTTGCATAACACAGAAATGACAAATTGTGGTGGACAAAGACTGTCTGGCCTGGTGGAAAGAAATATTCTTGGGTATAATTAATTTGTTTATGCAACGTGCTGCATAATCCAAATCTGGATGTTAGAAATATTTAATTTTGATATTTATGTAAGCTATTTGGCTCTGAAATGGTTTAACTTTTTTTTTTTTTATGATTTTTATAATAATTATAATACATTTATCCCTAGTCAATCAGTTTATTAGCTAATTAATTACCAAAGGAATAATCGTTTTAAATTATTCTACATATATTTATTATTTGGTGTACTTATTACATATTTATTTTATACATCACGTTTTCTGTTCAATTTAATTGCAATTTCGATTTTGTTTTTCTGACCAAATAATAAATATTATACATTTTCCCTTGACTTACAAAAGACACCCATAAAAATGCCACAACAAAAATTATTTAAATTTACTAATTTAAAACATAATGTTTTGAAAAATATGCTCCCTAATTTGTTTGTATGGTTTACTATATACAAGTTAGAATAAGCATGTTTTGCATTTGAGCAAATTGATTGAAATGGCCTGAAAGATTCCCAGAAATGAAATGAACTTTCCAACTCTATCAGCATTTTTGCTTCTGTAGCTGGTATAATGTTCGTGTACTCCCAGCGCACGGGGATCTGCAAAGTTTGCCTTTTTCACAAAGCCGCTGTGGTGCGAGTTGGTATTTTTCACCCGGTTATAACAAAATCAGTTCTGCTCCAGTGGACCTTGAGCTGAAGCCAGAATTGAGTATTTGAGTGAACTAATGCTGGACGCTTGTGTGTCTGTCCTGAGACTGGATGAGGGCCATGTAGTAACTGGTTCACCTGTTGCCGCTGACCTGTGGTAGATGTTTACATGTGCTTTCGCTCTGCTTGTGTAAGTACGTTTACATGGCTGGTTCTGTCGCAAAGGCCAGACGGCTCAAATAGAGCAGATCTTTTCTTTAAGCCACCTGTCTCTCTGTCCAGGTCTGCCCTTGTCAGTTATATTAAGGTATGGCTTGCCCTAAATACATTTAAACGGGTTTAATAAAGGTCAATGATCAGTTTGACTCAGCCACTTGTTGTTGCCCTTTAGATTTGTTTACTTGAATGTATGTTGATGTTATGTCATTTTGTAGATTTTTATTTTATCTCATTCATTACTCATTATAAAGTGTTATTTTGTATCCTAGAGTCATTCTTATGGGCAACATTTGTCTTTTCAGGTGCTTGTATTTAGTGATGGATCAAAATGTCAGACAGGCCACTAAAGCTACATTTAGGATCATTAGAAAAAGCAGATAATTGTTAATGGGGAAAGTTTGGAGCAATTTTCAGTAATATTGCACATATTAAATATGACAGTATTTGCTGAGATGTATCTAGGGTGTTTGAGTTTAGACCTGGCTAAACCATTTGTTTTTGTCAGAGACAAACAAATTTGTACTTGAGTTGTTGTCACTGTGAGCCTGATCGATATCTATTCATATTTATATGTTTGTTAAAAAAAATGTTACAGTAATGTGGCATAAGACTTTTACTGTCAGCAGCACAATACAAATACCTTCTGTTAAAATACCTCAGCTGATACCAGTGTTCAAATTTTGATTTGTTCACATGTTGCAGTCTTACTTACACTGATGAGGTCATTTTATAAAGGTCCAGAATCATAAATTGTGTACGTGATGTGTGTGATTCAGGCACTGTGCTTAATGAAGGCATGTGTTGCGAGTGTTCCCGCCGTCTGATAAGACCCTCGTACGTCCCTGATGCGAGGAGCACGTGCTCTCTGGATACTGGGGTTAATGAACCTACCGTAGACTCTCTCTCTCCTGCGTTAGTGTTTTCTGAGCTGCTTGATCAGACTCTGCAGCAGTCTTCATACACTCTCTTTGAGAGGAAAAAAAAAAAGAAAGAAAAGTGGGCCATGGTGACCTATTTTTCTCACAGTTCAGGGAGGCCGAGGGTTGCCGTGCTGCAGTCAGTCAGATGGGGTGCAGGGGCTGTCGCCAGACGCAGCCACACAGAAGTGGGTCAACGGCAGGGGATGTGTCTTGTGAACGGCTTGTCGAACAGTAGGGAAAGCTGCAAATGAAGCACATATTATACATCCAAAACTGTCTATGGAGGTCTGAGGTCTCTCAGGGCCTTCACACCCATTCCCTGCACTGGGACAAAAGCTGAGAAAATACAATATGGTATCAGTTACAGTTCAGAAACAATGGCTATGCATACTGTACAACACAGCTAAATTTAAAGAGTTTATCTCTATATATAGGTATATCATTTTATTTATGTATGCTTATTTGTATTCTTTTTTTGTTTTTGTTTACAAGTCTCAAATATTGGCCTATTAAATACTATATCGTTTTAGTTAGTGTTCTGAGTATTTAAATGTATTTATATTTTTGTGTGTATTTATGTCATTATTAAATAGTAATTTAAGTAATTTTTTATATTTTTTACTTTTATTATTTTATTGTTAGAATCTAAATTTATTTATTAAAAATGTTTCCAAATTTTTTATATATATATATATATATATATATATGTGTTATTATTATTATTTTTTATTTTTTTAATATATACAAATATCTTTAATTCAAATCTTGGGTGATAATTTATATGATTGTGCTATTTTGTTGTAGTTTTATAGTGTATGGACTTTATGCAACCTTTAAAATCTGTAAAGAAAGCTTCAGCCCAGATTAATGTAGGCTTAATAAAGTGCCTCTCTAAGACCGATATGAGATCATGAACTGATTCTCTTACTGGTCTACTTAAGCTTTTTCTCAAAATCTCTGTATTTACGAGGTGGCGGGCTCAGCTCGAGTCAAGGTTTTTTTTCTATGGCTCAGGGTAATTAAGATGACATCAGTATCACCATACTAGTCAAAGCCAGGAGTCATGGGAGAATCACTGCATCATTACTACGCTGTTGGACACAGATCCCAGTGGGTGTGGCCTTTTATGACTGATTGTTGTTTTTGTAGAACGTAAAAGGTCAACGGATCATTCAGCCTACTGAGAGAAAGACACAGAGCAGGAGACAGGACTTTGGACACCAAAAAGTGTTTCATTTTGAATAATGACCCTTTAGATTGCACAGTTCAATATTTGATTTGGGAGAGCTATTTGCATCTTTCAGGCACAGGGAGACTTTGACCCGACCCAGAGTTTGAGTATTTGAGATTTTGAGTTGTGTCCATGCGCCACGGCTCCTATAACGTATGCTGTGAGGAAAGCAGGTCAGCCTGTGTTGGAAGTTTAAGGTGCAACTGTAAAAACGTGGCAGTCGTGACAACTAGTGATGACACATTACTCCAGAAATGACGCTTGTTTTTCAACTTGAGGAATGTTTAACAAAAACCAAAACTGACATCAACAACATCTGCTTCATTTTGAATGACAGGTTTTTTTATTTTTAATATTTATTTTTATGACAGGTTTTACCGTTTGATAAAGGTGCAATTATAACACTGCATTGAATTGAATTAACTAAATTGTTTATGATTAAATATAAATTCATCAAAAGTATCTGATATCGAGCTGAAGACAGGTATTATTAGCTGCTCAAAAAAAAAAAAAAAATATATATATATATATATGCATGAACCAAATTCAATTCATTATAATGCTTTCGCATCACTTTTGCTTTAGATGCATACTATTTCTTAACAGCTGTAAGAAAAGAATATATTTATTATTATTCAACTATTAAAGCAATGATGGTGATGTTAATAATGGTAAATTATTTTAAGTTATAAATAAAACATTTTATTAGACTATGCTTTACAAGAACAAAAACGTTTTCAGTCTTTTTATATACTAAAAAATGTACTTTGCATTTGTTTGTAATTATTTGTGGAATTTACTATCAATTTCTGAGTTTTCAAACTAAATGTGTTAAACTGTCCTTGTAATGGGACCAAAATGCCTTTTTAATATAACATTTTATATTTTGTTTCATGATGTTATCTGTTTATGTTAATCACTATATCATAATCATTAATCATTGTATTAATATTAATCAGCTGAATTCTGCATAAATGAACTTAATTAGTTGCTAATGAGTTTCTTTACTTGGATTAAAAAAAACAATCCAGCAGCACAGAACACGTGCATAAGCAGTATTTTAATAAAGTGTTTATTTATTAATATTTGCTTTCGTCAAAGTTGTTTAATTTGTGTTTAAGAATATATATAAAACTCAGAATTCATATTTGGGATCATTGTCTTAAAGACAAGATTTTAGACATTAGTGTTTTTTTTTAATTGCATGTATTGTGATTTATATATTTTTTTTCTTACATTCGCTATGTTTCCATCCAAAGATTGAAGCTAAACCTAAGTGTAAAACTGGAATATCACATAAAATATTTGCGAATAAAACCCACTTCCCATTCAACAAATCAAAGAGAGCAAAATCGTCACTTCCTGGTGAACTGGCACTAATATCAATAAGAAACCTAGGAGAAGCTACTGAATGTAATAACTTTCATATATGATAAATTGCTTGTGCCTCGGAGCGAGCTGAAGAAACACAATAAATACAGTCATTTCTTTCAGAGTTGGATGCCTGCTTGATGCCTGGGAATGCGGTCATGTAAGACAGTAATTATACAGAAACGAAAGACTTTGCTCAAGCATTTCAGATTGACCATAACAATATTTTCGATGTGCATGGAGGAATTTTTCGGTTAGTGTGTTTCCATCGTAGTTTATGCTCTTTTTTTTTATTTATTAATTTTTTTTTATTGGAGGATACCTGTCCTCCCAGCATTTTTTTTTATGCAATATTCCAAAACATTCATAAAAAATAGGTGAATTGAAACATAGCCACAGTGTACCCATATGTCATATCAACAGTGCTGTTAAACCCTGACATAATCACTCTTATGACTGCTTCCCTGCTCACTTCCCTAGTTTGAGTCTGATCTAATAACCCACGGACTGATGCATTGGCATGAATGACCTTTGGTCTAATTGAGCATATCGTGTTGCGCTGGGATCATGTCCCAAACAGGGCCAGGTGGGTGTTCCCGCGGTAATCTGATGAATTCCAGCAAGGTGAGGAAAGCAGTGACGTCTCGGGCTCCTGCGTGCTGCCAGAGGAGTCCATGGCAGATGGTTTCCAGCAGGATCACATATGACATGCGATAACGTTACAGTCAGGAAAGGTCAGTCGGCACGGCACTGCAAAGTCTCCCGCGAAGGACACGATCTGCATGTTCCCGAGTGGGATGCATGTGTGCGCGTTGTGTTCGTGTTAGCTGCGAGGCAGGGTTAGTGTTTAAACATGACATTTCTCCCCTCTTCCCCCACCTCGGTGTCAATGTACAGAGGACAGTCCAAATATTTGTTTAAAGTGATGAACCCTGTGCAACCAAGGGCACTGCATTTGCATGATGATAAAAGGCCTTCATGTAACGCTTGCATTGTGTCACTTGTCTTTTTTTTTGCGCTTTTCTCTTCTTTAGAAAGGTGCTGGAGATGCATTATTGTCTAAAACAGTTTGTTTTTAATAGTTTTTTTGCACTTTTATGACAACGAGTAAGATGAAACACAGTTTGGTGCAGATCTAGCTGATGGACTAGAACGCCATGATGTTCACCATCAAAACATGCATGTGAACTGAGGACAGTTTAGCCATTTAATGCAAAATTCCCAGTTCAATTTTATTTTATTATAGTAATATTTCTATACAATTATAGTACTTATTCATATTTTGAATTAGCTTTAATTTCATATTTTGGGTCATTTTATTTTATTTTTTTAATTATTCCTAATTCATCAACTACGATTAGTTTCTTTTATTTTTATTATTTTTAATATTTATTTTTAGATTTAATTTATATTATCTCTTTTTTGATAATAATAATAGTGCCTAGCTTTTATAGTAAGCTTATTTTTTTTCAGTTTCAGTTTTACAGCTCAGAAAGTTAATTTTAATAGAAGAATTAATGTAAGTGCTTTAATATCAGTATAATTTATAATATTAATGCTTCTGCTTTTCAAGGTAATGCTCTTTCATTATAAGTGCCTCGCTGTAACCTCGCTTTTCTTCAAATAAAACGAGTTGAAATTATTTTGTGGTTATACCAAAAATGCTGTCAAATGAGTATAACCTGTAATGAACCCAGAATCTTCCTGTAAGACGCCTTTTGGGTAAAAGCATGCTAGGACACAGTTTTTTCTTACAGAGTCATTCAGGCAGAACACAAGATGATAAAAAACCCAAACTAGCTCATCCTGCTATTCGCTGAGATGGATGTCATCTCCGAGTTTGTTTAGGGGGCTGCTGGGAACGTCATGTAGTTCTTCTACAAAAAGAATCCCCCCTTGTATTCCAAGTCGGCCTGGCTAGTGTCTCAGATGCAATGGAGAGTCATTTAATCCCCTGAAACGGAGACAAACAATCTGTGGATGAAGGTTAAAAATACACCAGTGAGACATTTTGAAATTCTGCCTCTGTCTGAGTTCAGTGTTAAGGTTAAAGATCCAGCGTTCAGATAAGTCTCCCCCGCTGGGGAGGAGATAACAGGCACGCAGATTGAAAAGAGAGAGAGAGAGAGAGATGTTTGGGGTGGGGGGGGTGGTTTGAGATGTCTATCTGGCAGTGTGAAGGTTTTTGTCTTGCAGATCCAGTTCAAGGACGCCTGCAGGCAAGGCAGCCCCGACTGTGCCAGCGATGCATCTCAAGGTCACATGCGCTCACCCTGTGACTCTGTGCAACAACAGGAAGAGGGGGGGGGGGGGAAATTGGGGGCACTGTAAAATCCTACATTTACCCCCACCTCACCCTGGTTAACCCTTCCATGTCTTCCTGCGACCGCGGATATTGTGGCTGCGTTGAGGCGCCAGTCAAGGGCTGTCTTCGATTATCCTCAGACGCTTTGAAACGACTCTGTAGTGCCACATATTCTGGTGCAATCAGCAAAGAGGGTGTGTGCGGTTTGAAATTGGGCTGAAATGGAGTGAGATGTAACGTAGCCATGTAAACGGGCTTGCTAACCGCTTCCTCTGGCGCTTTTAACTTGTGCATCCGCTTTTATTTGCTGCGATTAACGGTTAAACCTCCGTTAAGTCTGCAGTCTCACTGCCCTAGTGCCCTGCGGTCACACATAAGCTTAGTGTAAAA
>JAUCMU010000055.1:679561-718061 GCA_032275025.1 Enteromius treurensis | reverse complement strand
ATATATAGATATATATTACACACTCAACTATTTTTAAATCTTTAATGAAACAAAAATGTGTGTGTGTGTGTGTGCATATGTGTGTATATATATATATATATATATGCTGTCACAAAATGAATCATATCCCATATAAAGTTTTTGTTTACGTGTGTGCATATTTATGAACATATAAATACACACATTCAGAAATATTTACATGTATTTAGATGTTTATATTTATATTCAAATAATTTATAATATGTATACATTTAATATAGAAAGATAACATATTTTTTATTAAATAAATACATGCATATTTGTTTATTTATATATACATAATAAATACACACAGTACACACACACATATTATTGTAAACACCAACTTTTATTTTGGATGTGATTAATCGTTCAATAGCACTAATATATACATATTTTATTATTTTATTTCTATTAATTAAACAATTTTAATGCAAAATAGCCTTTAGACTGTACTTTTGTATTTCCACTCATTTAGATGATCCATCCTTTAACTGAATAAATTATATGAATGAGAAAATAAGTAAATGTTGATATTTATATTAACTGATGTATTGATAAAAAATACTGATAACATTTTCTGTAAATAATCAGGACATGATAAATGAATTTGAATTTTATATATAATTTTTGCTTTTTTAATTTTAATTATGCGAAATACTCCTTTAGAGTATCCCTGCTTTGTATTGATATATTATTAAATCAGCTCAGTTCACCATGTTGGGTATTTTTGGAGTAGATCTTGGTGTGTTGGTGTCTGGTGCGGGTTGAACGGGGCATGCTGGTAATCAGGTTCCATTGCCTGCAGGCTAGAAACCTGGAATTGTCAAACATCATGTGTCGCCCAGGGTCTTGCTTTTTCCTGGAACCGAAGCGGTTAATGTTTCGCTGTAATTGGCACCCACAGCTGCTCTCCAGTTCGACAGGGATGAGTTTGGAGCCTCTGCCTTGCGTGACAGCTGCCTAATTGGGCATTCTCCCCTTGTGGCAGGTGCCGCCTCCTCCAGCCAGGCTGCTGAAGAATGGCAGAGGATTACAGATGAGGACATGGTGACCCTCTCTACCTTCCACTGGTGTAGGGGGTAGTGTGATGTAGTTCAGTGCTGTTGGGTTACCAGGAGGAGGAAGTGAGAGGGTGGGGTTCTGCCAGGTGGCGGATGACAGAGTGTCACATGACAGTGTCAGTGTGTCAAGGGCACAGACATCAGCAGCACTGCGGCAGCCTTTTTTTTCTTCTCTTTATTCGTTTTGAGGTTTTCTCTCTAGTTTTCTAGCTCCTGGCTGTCTTCACACATCAGTTCGGAGAGGATGGCAGCTTCCTGTGTATTCCTGTGCTGCTTCTCTTTCTACTCTCCAGCTGTGTGTGAAACTGCCAAGGTGAGGTTGTGTCCTCTTGTTAGAGGCTATTAATGATACTGGATGTGTAAAAAGTGAATTATTCCTGCTGATGTAAAATGTGCTGTTGGGTTTACTGTCCCGCTGCCCTGTTGACCACAGAGCGGAGGGGACTATCAGCACAATGGCTAGCCGTGGTCTAGCTGTTAGTTACACACTCTCTCACGCTGAGCCCTACGGCTTATGTGGCGATGTGATTTTTGAATTCCACTCAACACATCTCAAGTCAACTTTTCACATCTTGTTTCTACTTCTGCCAGTCATTTTCGTTCATCGTTTCATTGTCATATCAAAAGAGATGTGCCTAGCAGTTGTTTCAATCTCAGATCATTTTTCTGATCCCACCCTTGTCTTCCTGTTGTGCCCTGATGATTTTTCATTGTTTGTTAAATTAAAGTTATATAAAAATAGATAAATAAAAACCGAACTATAAAACCATATGAAAAATTATTATATAAAATATATTTTTGAAATGTTTTTGGACGAAGAAGCCTATCTTATGCTCACTATCTTCTGTTCAAATATATTTTAAACTGTTAATAATTATTGTGATGGCACTGCCTTAAGTGTCACAAGATCCTTCAGAAATCATTTGAATATGCTGATTTGCATTAAAATATGATTTTTATTCATGTTGAAAACAGTCGTTCTGCTTAATGTTTAAATAATATATTTTGTGGAATACAGTATAGAATAAAATAATAATTGAATGTGTCCTTGTTGAATAAAAGCTGTAAAATTGCTAATACATTTGTACTTTTGAATAGTAGGGTACATTAAAGAAATCAAATCTGTGTCAGGATTAGAGGTGGGCGAAATGACAATTTTTGATCATGGACGATAAAATATTTTATCATCTCCGTCTCAATAAGCTGTACAACACGACATGCATTCACATCGGTGTTAACCCAGTGTTACTATTCGAATAACAAAGATGAAATGATAAAGATTTTTATCTTTGCTCATTTTGGCCTAATATTCTTTATTTTATACTTTGTTACCTTGAAAGGCTTTGTTTTTATAAAAAAGGCAAATTAGTTTGTCTGTACTTCTCAGACAACTTGCAAAATAGTAAAATCATTGATGAAGAATCAGAAAAAAACGTAATAAGATATTTTTGCCATATCACCCACCCCTAGTCAGGATTACATAATTGTATTCCAAAGGGCCTATATTTACATCAGCAATTTTTTATTTATTATTATTTTTTTTTATTGCTTTGATTGTGAAAAGGGGACAGGAAATGATGATGGGAATGTATTAGGCAAATGCTATGAGCTCGATTTGAATTTGTCTTGCTGACAAATCGGATTTAACATTTTATTAAAACATTTTGTGTGCAGATTTGTGTGGTTTAAAAATGTATCTCCGTCCCTAAATTATGATAAATAGTTTTTCCCCTCTGACATACCTTTCCCCTTGAGTGTTTATATGGGTGACTGCTTATGTGTTTCTTACCTCAGGCGCATCTGTACCTGTGTGTGGCGGCTGCAGGTGTGTGTTTGGTTTCTGTTTTGTATATTCCTGGCTGTAAACGCGTCTATGTGCATGTGTTTGTGTTCAAACGGAGCCGTGCAGCTGGGGTTGTACTCCAGGTTTGACTTTCACCTCGTTTCCCCCGAAGCTGTTTTGAAAGTGTCGAGTGGAACGACCATGTAATCTGTACCCACACAGCCTTGAGGGCAGCAGTGATCAGCCCAGCTGTTTTCTCATTCCCTCCAGCCATGGAAAGAGTTGAAATGTGTGTTTGAGTGAATGTGTGAGAGCGGATTATTTGTGTGTGTGTGTGAGAGAGAGAGAGATTCATTAGTATTCTGCTGAGGAGTCCTGCCGGTAGAGCAAATTGATTACCACACTTCACCTGTCTGAGCCTCCTGAGATCTGCAGCGAAGACGCCCGTTCTGTCTGAGCTCCCGTCGCCTTCGTAACGGAGGGCCGCTCTCATTAGCCGTCATTTAAACACAGCTTATAGTCGGCACATTGTTGTCTTACGTAGTTTCAGCAAGTGTGAAGATTGCTGCTGTAGTCCTGAGGGCTTTCTTGAAGTGGAGATTTCTAGCAGTTGTTAAAGGTGTTTTCTTGGAGGGGAATGGATCGTTTGTGCATTTGTGTGTGCTATAAATTGAATCATCCGTCTAGGTGACCTTTTGGAGTAAGACTGCAGTGGCATGGGAATTCATATCTGTGCTAAACACTTGTGAAGTGCTGAAGAATGAACCTCACCACACTTGCATGTCATTCAGAACGGACTAAAATCTGTGCTAGGTCTCACATTTGAGTTTGAACTAGAACTAAAGATTGAATTTGAATAGAATTAACACAAAAAATCGTAAAAATGGAAGAACATTTAATTTCCTTCATTTCGTGACATGAGCTGTTACATTTCTTTAAATTGCAATTCTGTAAATTCCACTTCCTATCATTTGCAATTCAAATACCAGTTTATCTTCTTGTGGGAACGGCCAATTCAACTGAAAGCTTAGAGGTGTAGCAGGATCTGTGGTGATGTAGTAGTAGTAGTAGGAGCAGGGTAAGATCGATTTGGAACTGCCTGTGTTGTGATTAAGGAGACAGCGGGTGAGTAGATATGGAGGAGTTGGCAAGTGGAGTTAGTGTTTTCTGTGAGTAGCAGGAGTGTGTGTGCGCTCTACAGCCCCAGTGATAAGAGTGGAGAGTGAATGAGATGCTGTAATTGTACTCGGTGGCATTTTGTTGGCAAGTTCTGCCAACTTTTTTGCCAGCTGGAATGATGTGCCAAGAGGAGGAACCCAGGTGCTTTGTCTTTTCATTGGTTAAGTGCACTTAATCGATTAAGAAAATTAATAGAATCTCTGTTCTGAATGGAATTTCTAGCTGTATGCTGAAGTTTATAAATAGGAAAGCACTGGAGATAATGAGCTGTAGGAAATAGTAACCTTACGCAATTATTTTTTATTTAATTAAAGGCACTAAGTAATGCAGTGTAAAATTTAGAATAGAATTTAAATTATTTTATTGTATTAATGTACCATTTTATTTTTTAATTTTTAGCTTTTATTTACAGCCTTTTATTTATTTATTTATTTTTTTAACGTCACAAAGTCAGTTTTTGCATGTGATTTTAATTTCTTTTTTTCCACATTTTGCCCCTTTTTTAATTTAAAAATTCTAAGCAAACAGCAAGGTTTCTTTTTGTAGTGTTTACTAACTGGTAATAACCTAACTTGCCTAAAGGGCAGTATTGTATTGTTTGACATGTTTGTTGAGGTAGCACGTCTCTCCTCTTATTTAATTTTCCTGAGCCATATTGGATTTACAAACTTTGTCCGGCGTATCTGAGTGAACACCAGCTGCCTACGATAACATGATGGAAAGTGATTCACATGGCTCGCTTTCCTTTAAAATTTCTTTAACCTTGGCTTTAACGCCGGGGAAGCGTCTGCCAGTCTGGTGTCAGATATTAGTGATATGCGCAGCAAGGACTGGGTTGTCACTTTTATTAACATGGACCGCTTCGCATGGACTCCAGCTGTTGCGTGCACCGAGACTCAGATGTACTTGACCTTGACTCGCAGCGCATTTCCTGCGGCTCACCCTATTTTTAATCATGCATTTTAAATGCTGCAAATGGATTATGGTTCTTTTATAATGGGGATCATTCATTAACCTTTTTTTTGGGGGGGGGTACTTTGTGGGATGGGTTGAATTCCAATTAATTTCCTACCCCAGATGCGAGGACTGCCAGATTGGCTTTGGATATCAAATCCCTGACATTTGCGTCAAGAAGTCCGGCGTTCGCAGTTAAAGTCTTTTTTTTTTTGTCCAGCTCCTCAAGGGAAATTGCCTCTCAGCCACTGATGATGGTTTGACCTTCCTGCTCTTGGTGTCTGGGAGAGCAAAGAAAGACGCCCTGCCATGATAAAGCTTCCTGTCTGCTGCTGTTCCTTTCACCACTGGCTAGTGAAATCACTTAAAATGCTGTTGGGTGTGAATGTTTGACATTGTCAGAGATAATGGATAATCACTTTCAGACCGCTGGAGGGATAGAGATGGAGGGAGAAAGGAGAGAGGAAACATATTTTGTATTTCTTGTGCAAAAGGGTCATGTGTCGGAAAGGTGAATGGCGGGAATGCTCTAAGATTGCACCTTTAGACCTGTATTTCTTGTCCTTTGCATGCCTGCTTCCTCTCCGAATAATATCTTAGGAAATACAAGTCTTACTTGTACTAATCATTCTCATGTCATTTTCATTTTTGACTTAGCTATCCCTTCCCGGTTTCCTTTTGTTTTAATGGACGAGATCTAATCTGGCATGATCCGATTGTACCCCAGTATTGATTTGTCTTGAATGATGTGTTTACTTCATTGTTCTTATGGTCCAGTTTTTCATCTTGTCTGTTTATCTTCTTTCTCTCACCTGTCCTAAGTTTGAACTTTTATTTGTAGGGTGGCAGCACCTCCTTTGGCGGGAAATTAATCTTAATCTGCCACATTAAGATTAGCGTGAGACGTCAGATGGCCCCATTCTAGCAGGTTGCCCTCTTTGTTGTTAAATTTAGGCCAGTGGCCCATTCTGATCCTGTAACTGAGACTGAATTAGTTAATGAATTAGTTTTCCTATTTGCCGTCCTTGCAGTTGTAACCTGTTGCACCCGACCTTTGCAACTTAATGCAGTTTGCATCAAATTTAAATGCATGTGACCTTGTGCTGATTCTCGCAGGACTTTCCTGTCACGTCATCTTGTGGATCTTAAGTTACTACGGCACATTCAGGATATTTCAGGCGTAAGCGTGCTGTTGAATTGCTGTAACAGCATCCCCAGCTCAAGGTCGAGATTAACTCCTCGGCAAACCGCTGTAACATGTTGCCCCGTTGCTTAAGGGGAAGGACATGGAGGGTAAGATGTTCTCTGGCAGCTGAGCACTGCTTTAAGGGAGCTGGAATCCTGTATTAATTAACCTTTGTGGTGGTGGCCCTGACAGTGGGAAGTCAGGAGTGTTTATGGAAGCCTTTCTGACAGGGTTCAGACCCGTCGAGCCAGCAGCCAGCGGTGCTGTCATGTTATCTGATGCCGTGGCTCTGTGGAGGAGCAGTCTGACAGGTGTGCCATGTGTGCCTCTCTACACCTGCCAGCCCCACTGAGCCACTACTGGCCTGAGCGTGAAGGGCTGCTGACAGCCGTTTTTGAATGGGTATTCACTTCTTTAATCCTGTTATGCCAGGGAGACTGTCATATCTGAGAAAGATGAGAAAAACGTACTTTACTTTATTTGACAATAGCTTTTAGTGTTTTTCTGTCATAATAGCTTGCACACATGTGAAAGAGAGCAGTTTTAAATGTTTCAAGTGAAGTTTGTGAGTGACTTTTGTGATGTAAGTGGAAATTAAGTACAGCAGGCAAGTTGTCCATCTTACTAACAAAATTTAAGCAAATGTCTATCTATCCTTTGAGAAAACATTGTCTGTAAAATAAAGACGTTTATTTACTCTCCTTAATCTGTAAAATGATAACTCCCAGAAATGCTCACCAAGTAATGGCCATAAAAAGGCCTTCTATACATATGAGAACAATCATTGAGAGTTCTTGAAAAGGATCTGATAAAAAAGGTTGGGAGACAACTCTTTATAGTTGCTATAAAGAATTAGTCAAACACAAGTTTTGTTTACTCTGAAGTTGTCTTTTTTGTTGAATTTAATTAGTTCTTCTGTGATAATTGGTTTTGACAGACACCTCAAAGAAAGTTACAGTGGTTATTTTGATGATGCTGGAATGCTGATGCGTTTTCTTTTCTTGTGCTGTAGGTTCCCGTGTGGCCACGTCTGAGATCAGAAGAGCACACAGAAAACGCTGAGCCTTTGGTTCGTCCCTAAGGATCTCCCAAATATAGACCTTATGGTTCATCAGGACAGAGAAACCTCCTCATTCCTCTGGTTGTGCTTAAAACATATTTTAAAGGCGTGTGGATTTACAGTATGCACAACGATGTCAGCTGGGTTTTTGTGCTTGACATTACAAATGCCCGCTGGTCCTGTATGTAAAACTCTTTGACTGAAAAGGAACAAAATCCGAAGCAAGGTTGGAGTTCTGTACTCTCATCATTTATGGCACAGATCTTACTAAGACATTTTCATTAGTTGTAAAACATCACATCAGGGCATCCTACTGTTGAACATGACTCATGGGGTGGAGTCTGGCCCTGAAACTCACCAGGATTCTGCTGCTTTAACATATCTGGAAGGTTTGCTAATGCATCCGGTCAACACTGGACCTGCTGCCACTGCTACACAGAGGTCAGAACCTGTCCAAAGCAATGAAGACAATGCTAACAGGGTGACTAGGGTGTTTCAGCTCCCTAACCATGGCTCCCCCTCGCAAGACAAGGGTAGCCCACCTAGTGCAGCCTCACAGCACCTTAAAAAAGCCAGGCTGCTTCGCTCAGGAGCATGGAGTGAAGATAATAGCCAGAAACAAACAGGCACTGCAGCAGAATTGAACGGACAGAGAAAGGAGCACTACAAAGGAGGCCTGGATGGATCTGAGAAGGGGGAGAGCACTTTGCTGGCTTCTCTGCTGCAGTCCTTCAGTTCTCGGCTGCACAGCGTCGCCTTGTCACAGCACATTTCTCAAAGCCACAAACCGCTCGACAGGGACAGCAGTGAAAGTGCTCCTGCTGATAAGGAAACCTACCAGAGTTACGGCACAGCATCAGGCCGCCTAAAAAGCCTCATGAGGAAAAGCAAGCAACAGAACCATAACACTGTGCCTTACTGTCGGAAGAGTACCCAGAAACGAAACACAGATTCTCCTCATTCTTCTCAAAGTTCTGCCCAGCCCACTAGCTCTGAATCCATGTCCTGCACTGAGCGGCTCAAGGCTGTTGCCAACATGGTACGGACTAGGTCCAGTCCGGCCCCTTCACCCAAGCCCAGTGTCGCCTGCAGTCAGCTGGCATTGTTGCTGTCCAGCGAGGCTCATCTACAGCAGTACTCCAGAGAGCAGGCCATAAAAGCACAATTAACCAGTAGATCAGCCAGCGAGAGGCTAGCAGCCATGGCTACTCACCAAACACAGGACAATAGGCCTCCCAGCATGGGGCAGCCAACAACTGCCCCAGACATGCTAAGCTCCTTAAATGTTCAAAACGGAACACTCCCCCCATCAGCGGTAAACTCCAGCAAAAAAAGCCCTTCCCTTTCCTCGCCCTCCATGAAACCCCCCAAAGAGAGACGGCCCTTCGACAGACATGGTCGACCGCCACAAAACTGCAGCAGCCTGTTACTCCTACTTCTGAACAATCACAACTCCCAGCAGCAGCTCACCTGGAATGGACACCTGGAGGACGACTATGGCATCTTCCCGAGCCGGGCCTCCTCCCTGCAATCTGACAGCGAGTACTCCAGCCAGGATAACAGCCTGACCAAAGACAGCAGTGATTCTGAGAGCTTCTCCAGCTGTTCCCCCATCGACCTCTCCATGAAAAGCAGAGCGCCTAGCCAAAAGTCTGAGGCCTGCTCTTCCTTAACCCCCTCCATGGATAAGCTCACAGAGTCTCTTATAAACAAGTGGAAGCCGGAACTTTCTGTGCCAAAGGTCCGTGAGGCCACAGATCTGGAGAGTTGCCTAGACGTGAAATCCCATGATAAGGTCACTCTAATGCAGTTACTGCTGGACCGTAGAAATAACGAGAAGGTAAACAAAAGTACAGATAATCCTAGTTTGCAGCCTGACGCAATAATGAGCAGCTTGACTGCTGGCCCACTTAAACAGTTTGGCCCACCTGAGGACAGCAGAACGCGGAGTCCTCTGGAGCAGCAAACTGCTACCTTCAACTCGATCTCCCCTTCGTATTCCTTTCCCTCACCCCATGCACAGTCCAGTCCTTTAGATCTGTGTAAGTCCAAAGCTCACTCAAGTGAAAAGATGCTGGAGCCTCCTTTCAGTGCCAGCAAGCTACTACAAAATCTGGCCCAGAGTGGTAAAAACGACTTGTCACCCTCTCCTCCTCACAAGCCAACAAGCAGAAGGCAAAGCCCGGAACTTGAGCTTGACAAGCCTCAGGCGCTTTTGGATCAACTTGTCGTTCCACATAAGCGGAACAGAGCCTCCATGCTAGATGGTGGTTCTCCTCCTGCCCTACCAGTTCACCAATGTGAACAATTACCCTCTGCATCAACACAGATAGAAAACCTTCTCGAGAAGCGCACAGTTCTGCAGCTACTGCTGGGAACGGCATCCCAGAAGGAAAGAACCAGTGGGCACAGAGTCTTGGAAGTTACCTCAAGGGGGCTGGAGAAACCTCAGAGGGGCTCTGTCAACCGTGACACCTCAAACGGACCTTCTCCGCACTGTAAGATCAAAACTGAGCCAGTAGAGGAGAATCTTTCTTCAGATGGCTCTGATGAAGGAGTGTACAACCAGAAACGATCATCACAACACTCACCTATTGCTGAATCACGGGACACAATAAAATCTGAACTATGTCCTACAGAAACAGCTGCTAAATTTGGACTTCTCAGCCAACTTTTAAAACAGCAGAATGCTACCTACCATTCAAACCCACATACCAGGCTCCTCAGGAACTCTGTAAAAGAGGAGCCAGTGGATTTTCAGAGACCTATTCCTAAGAAAAGAAAACTGTGCATTGAACTAGCAGAGCACCTCAGTAATGAACTCTGTCACCCGTCTCGAGATACCACTAGTGACAATCTGGTGTCTGGAACACCTGAATTTAATGGTAGAGAGCTGGCAAAACCAAAAGAAGAAGAGTTAGTAGGGAGTCCTAGGAGCAAAACACCTCTCGCCAGAGAAAGCCAAGGCTTCAATGTTCTTAAGCAACTCCTCCTGTCAGAAAACTGTCTGAAAGAGCTATCCCAATCCAGAGGGACCCCAAGTCCGTTCATCCCTCAGGCAAACTGTGTAGCCAATGGGAACTTAACTCAGTCTTATTTCCCTCAGGAATTGTCGAACCTACCATGGTACCCCTATTCTTTCAATAATAATCCCAAAACAGCACCTGCACCTGTCGATACCTCTGGGGGATCGGTAGTTTGGGCTAAGGGCTCTCCCAAAGCCAGTCCTAAACCTGTCAAAAAAGAACCTGAGGGGACACCTGTAGAAACTTTTAGCAGGGAGGAGAGATCCAGTCCAGACTCACCCCCTTTAACCAGGTCTAATCCGATTCTTTACTACATGCTTCAGCGGGGGAACGGTCAGCTCAGACCTGAAATCCGAGATCAGGCGCAGCCGGCCCACTGCATCATGGGTGCAAAAGAGTCGTGTATTGACTATGAGCACAGAATAAGCTCTCCAGTCAACAGACAAACTCACAGTTAGAGACAAGAGGAACGGCTCTATGAAAAAATGGTCGATATGAACTATCAAAGCCTGAGGGAAGCTGAAGAACTGTGTGTATGGTCATTGTCTATATTACCTGTTTTTTTTTTACCATTTAAAAACAGAAACTGAGTAAATGGTAACCATGGGACATGGTAAATCAGTTTAAAACTATGGCTTTTTGCCATTGCTTTCAATGATTTATTTTGTCAATTTGGTTGATTTGTTATTTTTATTGATTTCATAAGGTAATTCTGAATTATATAAATATTTTGTATACACATATCGGAATGTTTTTTTTGTTTTGTATGTATGCTAAGCTAACCACTTTGTCCAGCACAATGTAAAATGTCCACCACAAAAAGCTTTTCTTTTTTCCACAACTGAAACATTTATGAAGAACATCCTATTACGTATATTATTGATGAATCCAGAAATGTTACTGCTAATTTCACACTATATTTATCTACAGCCAAATCAGGACCCTTTTCATTTTACTGAGGCAAAAGAAAATTGTACAGTTTAAGCACAATATTGGATTTGTGGCATTGAAATGTCCAGTTATAAAGTATATTTTCTTACGGCAGAATTTAAAGGAACGTCAGTGTAGTCTATCAGGTATCTTTCTTGTAAAGCTAGCTGAGGTCAAGAGGGTTTTCACATGTGATTGCAAGGCAACAACATTTACTGGAATGTTCTATAATCATAGCGTAGGAAGATTTTAAGTGCGTAAATTTTTCATCAGGAATGAAACTATAGCTGTTATGTGGAGACAATGGCATGACATAAAATTAAAAAAAAACACGAGTGTCATATTTTTAGCCAATGAAATTTATCTTTTTACAATTTCGTATAAGTTGTTGTTTTGTATCTTATCTAAATGCCCTGTATGTAGCATTCACAAATTTACGGTGTTGACTTTGAGAATTTAATATTGAAAGAGAAGATACAGTTTGTCCACCAAAGCCATGAGGGGTAATTATGATTTATGGATAGAATTTGAATCAGACGCTATACTGTAAGAAGGGATTGGAATGCAGTCTGATATATATATCTGGTTGTTGTTGTTTTTTCCAGGTAAAGGCCCATCACTCGAGTCTTATAATATAATTCCATGTTCTCTGTACGATTGATATGTTTTGACAATGAGTAGATACATTTATGTAAATATTGCTTTCAAGATGACTATTTTGTATTGTTCAAGACACACAAAAAAATAGTTTTTAACGTCTTGCATTGTACATAAGAAAACTGTAACAATGTAAATATGGGTACTGGAGGATGACACTTTTCTGCATGTCTTTGTTGTGCTAACGATAATCTTTGTTCACATCTACTTCACTGTCCGAGGCTCTTTGCTGCCTGTAGCATGCACACGCATGGGGAGTCCCTGTGTTATGGGGAAATGTCAAGTCTTAAAATAGATGTTTTTATCATGGAGAGATGGGTACTTAAACCATAATCGTCTGCAAATGCAGTCCTTGACTGTTTAAACCTGCAGAAATATGTGCATATTTTTTCCTGAATGGTTTTGTTTGTTCTTGGTTAAAAAAAACAACTAAAAACAACATTGCTTTGTTTAATTTAGAGACACTTTGCAATGTTGTTGCTCTGCATTGTGAATAACTAAAAAATGTTTTAATATACTCCTGTGATGACTGGAGCCTTTTGGTTTTCTTTTGTTCTGTCTTTTGGTGTTTATTTGCACTGGTAGCGTAATAAAATATTGAAATGCACAAAACCGAATGAAGGTTTGTCATCTTTTGCCTGTATTTACATATGCAAAGTTATAGCGCTTTTTAATAAATAATCTCACAATGAGGCCACAGGTAAAATTGTAACCCTTGACAGTTGTCGTTTTTACAGATGAACATGAGTGAGCCAGTCTTTTTTATTAAGAGGTTTTTTTAACTGCTCAGATGTACACAGAGCATCTCCAGGCAACTGAAGTGTGTGAATCAGGTTAACCAACACTTAACATTTGAACCACCAGCATTCATCTCTGTGTAAGTGAGCACAATGTATAAAAAGACTTTCCAAACTGGTATTTGCTTGACTGCCAGTTCTCAACAATAGCAGGAAAGAGATGGTAAGGAGGATTTGGAAAACATTGTTTCATAATTATGGGAAAACAGGTAGTTGGCTTCTCTTTTGTAAAGTGACTTGTCCAACCATTGTGAGAAAAATGCATTGATCTCATTTTTGCACTTCCTTTCGGGCCACTTAAAACAAACGTAAGAATAAACATTTCTAGCCAAAATTGTTGCATTGCATGCATCTGGATTATAACATTTGCCCTTTGTCCTATACATGCAAAAATCAAGCGTAGAGGCATTTATTTTAAAGAAAAGTTCAAATTAAACCAAACGGAACAATAGAATTGTAAAATACATGCAAGTGAAGTTTTCATATTTCGTTAACATTTTTTAATGCGATGAAAATGTCCAACTTATTTAGGGGTCGCTGCAAAGTGATTTTACATTTCATTGCATGTTTTCACTTCCAGGCTCTTTTTGAAGGAGAGCCTTTTTTTTCTGCCTTCTTTCCCCTTCCCTAATCCTCTAATGAGGTTTCTTTTCTTCAACTTCACATAACCTCTCCTCCATGTGAACTTCTCCATCCAGAGATGCTTATCATGGTTGAACTGCCAGTAACCCCCGGTTTCCTTTTGGCTTCAAAACAGAGGAGAGGGCAAACGCAGAAGTCACACGTCTGAGCCGAGGTCAGCGTTTAAAGCACACAAGCGGCCGTTTGTCTGTCTCACATCCTCTGATATCCTGGACCGTGCCAGTGGATGGGGAAGGGGGAGAAAGGGGGGTAGAAATCTACTTATAATTTAACTACAGGCCGCTACGCAAAGGAAATGGTTTGGTCTTCCAGGAAGATAAAGTACTCGGGTCAGCAAGGTTCAGCAGGTTGAGATGGAGCCGCTGTGTGTATTTCCTGCGATGCTGCACGGCCTTCTGGGTCAATGTTTAACCTGAATCCATCGCAGTCCACATTTGCTGGTGAAGAAAACACTCATTCACAGGTGCTTAATTACATCTGCTGCCGGCCTTCTCATGGCCTCCTTATAAAATTTGTCTGTCTGTTTGTTTGTTCAGTATGATTCCCCTTCCTAACAACATCAAATTCTAGGATTGTCTCAACAAGCTTTTATAGCTAGTTACATTATGTGAGGCTCTTTAAATCTAATTGATTTTAATTCTACTTACTTAAAATTCTGTTTTTCCACATCTAATGTTTTTCCCCATCTGAAGGCATTTTTCTGTATGAACACAAACAGCCATTAACGTTGGTAAAATCACTCTAACACATGTCTCAGTCTGGCCTCTTACTTTAATCAGGGCTGTATGCTGGAGACATTCTTTGTTTCCATTGTTTCACCGGTTCCCTGGTGCTGGATGCTGGTGAAGGTGAGCTTCTTGAAGTCTGTGCCAGAGCCTCAGGGGTTGTGACCTTTGTCTCGCTCTGACATCTTCAGCTCACTCACTGTGGTTGATCTGCAGTTGCCCTGCAGCTGTGACCCCCTTCCTCCCTCTCTCCCATTTCCCAGCAGCCCCCTCTTCAAAGCCCACCAGAAATGTGACAGCTGGCAGAAGAACTTCTCCTTTCATTAAGAGAGCTCACTGAGCCCTGTTGTTGATCGCGGGCAACTGGTGGTGTGTTGACCTCGTGCCACAGAGCATAAAAGAGCTTAAAATTGATTCACACTTAACTTATGTTGGAGTAAACGTTTCGTGGCTTAATGGCACGATAAATGGACTGAAACTTCAAGTTTAGTGTTGGAACAGATGTCTTGTGACCTTTGATAATGTAGAGTTTTGTTCATGATTTGAGAAAACCTTTTCTTCCTTATCTTTTCATGGAAGATTTTTTCAATTTACTTAACAAATGTGCTCTTTAAACATTAAGAGGAAAGTGGTTATTATATATTCTAATTAAATTTTTATTTATTTTTAAAATTTTATTATTTATTATATATTATGTTTATTAAAAATATTACTATAGATATAGATAGTATAGTATAGTTTTACCCTGCTTTGTATAATATTAATAAAATATAAATATCTTGTTTTCTGTTTAAATTCTAACAATTAAAACTTAAATAAAATAATTCATACAAATATATAGAATATATTTTATATATTACATATTTATCTTATTGTGACTGCAAATATTGAAGTTTTATTTAATTATATATTATTATCCCTATATTTAATTATATATTATTGTATAATGTATAAGTAACCCAATTTGTATAATTGTAAAAAAAAAAAAAAAAAATTTTAATCAAAAATTTTATTAGTACAATTAAAATATATGGAAATATACAATATCAATACAAAAATGTTAGCAAGATTTTTAAGAGCTTTTATTTTTATTTAAAATAAAATATTAATATATTATTTTCTGTTTAAATGCTAACAATTAAAACTTAAATAAAATAATTCATACAAATACAAAGAATATGTTTTATATATTACATATTTATCTTATTGTGACTGCAAATATTGAAGTTTTATTTAAATATACATTATTATTCCTATATTTAATTATATATTATTGTATAATGTATAAGTAAACCCAATTGTAAAAAAAAATTACATTTTAAAATTTTAATTTTATTAGTACAATTAAAATATATGAAAATATTTAATATAACTAGCATATTTTAACAAGATTTTTTAAGAGCTTTTATTTTGATTTAAAGATGTTCTATGTATGACCAGCTCAAATTCAACTTCATGGGTCATGGACTTTCAGTGCAAACATTTCCACAATTTACTTTTAAATGTGAAAGGGTCCTTTAGTGTCAAGCCATCTCAGGCCAGATTGAGATTAGAACTATTGGTTCTGAGTGCAAAGGTCAGAGAGTGACCGCCATAACCAACGCATACAGAATATTGCCAAAGATTCATTTCCACTTTCAAAGTTAAGGAAATTCCCCAGACTGACCCACAAAACCTTGAATTAGGCTTCATATAAATGCTAAGAGAGCTGAGAGCTGATACAGAGGTGGAGGTCAGATTTATCTGATTTAGTTCAATTAAAAGCATTAACTCTTTACTACAAGTTTTTTGTGAGTAACATGCCAAGTGTACTTACTATGAATGTTGTTTTTAATGTAACCTTACAGATTACGGCTGTACCATGAACTCACATAATTGCATAATGATTACATTTTAATAACATTGGACCTGTAAATTAAAATCTTATGTAACCAGAGAGAGCTGTGGAACAGTTTTGATATTCTGATATTGATTACAGTAGATACCACAAGGTACCAAATTTAATATGCCCCAAAACAAAAACAAAAATCGGGCACAGGGCTACAAAATAACACATTCGCGTTCACACCGCTGCCAGTGAGAGCTTCAAAGTGGTCGGAAGTCATTCGTTTTGAATGTAAGATGGCGGGGAGAGGCGGTAAGGAGAGGTAAAATCAGGTTAACTTTACGGTAATGAGCTGTAAAAGTCCACCGCTTGAGAGGATTCCAGAGAATGCAGCCCTGGATCCAAATTCGTTCCAAGCATTTTCACGCTTGTTTTTCAGAAGGAATGCAATTGATTTGCTCAAAACAACACTGACTTGACAAATCGAGACTACACTTCTACCAGGCCAGTTTGTAATGAAGACTGCACACAAATTAATGTTAAATATCAATTAAAGACCATGACCTATAACCATCGATCAATGTCTTTCTTTCATACTGAAAATATTTAATGAGGTTAACTTATACCAGTCTGCACAAAATCAACATGCCTGTTTCCTTCCCGGCTCCTTTATATTCAAGTCCAAGCTTTCTTTTTTTCTTTTTTAAATACAAAAAAATGCTTTTTTCAGATTTAGTCCGTTGCGCTTCTCCTGCTCTTAAAGATGACTGCATAGCTTTTATCAAACAAGGTCATCCCAACCTCTCATTAATGACTTCTTGAGTGCTTTTGGCCTTTACTCTGCTGCCTGGCTGAACGGGTCAAAGCTTATGCAACGTTACACTGTCCCAAAACATGTCCACGAGCGCCACCTGCTGGCAGGACACGGAGTTCTATCAACATTATAATCAATATCTATTAGTCTATCACTATCTAATCATTATTAAGATGCATTTGTCAGCCCGGGCGTATTCATTTAATACTAACAATCTTACACTTTAATAATAATTCACTCCACTATATTTTTTATAATATGACCAACATGAATTAATATCAAGACGCATCAAACAGAGCGCATGCTTGTTTGAATTAAATGCTTTAACATACATATGCATACATATATAAAGCGCACTACACTTTGACAGTGTTTTAAAAATTAACTGATTACACAGAATTAGCATTAACACGTTTAATATTAATTTAAAGCACCAATGTGCATCAGTTTTAGTCAGGCTGTGAAGGGAACAGAAACAGAAACACATCGTTTCTCCTGTGAGAGAGCTTTCACTTTTGTTTCATGATGACAGAACTCAGTCAGCTGCGTCAGTGTTTACCTTGGGCAAACTGAAAAGCATTACTGTTCACTGAAATGTAATTATTATAGCCTTACTTGCTGGCCAAATTTTTGTCCGTTTGTTTTTGTAGCTATAATAATAACAACAGTTTTGTGGATTATTTTGTGTTTCATAACCATCATTTTATGGTGTCCAATGTGACAACGTACCCCACACATTTTGGGAAATATCAAAGTCACGCCTTTAGTGATTAGAGTTAAATAGTTTTATTGTTTAATGCGAGTAGTGTTTGTTTATGCCCGTTTCGGCGTGTGCGTGTATGGGTGTGTTTACTCCATCGCTGTGACGTAAGCGCGGGCGCTTGTGATTCAGACCCGGCTAATGGATGACAGAGATGTCAGATGTGTTTGTACTGTTCGACTTCGTCATGGCGCCGTTGCAGCGCGTATGAGTACAGGGGGTTTCTTTTGTAATCTCACCCATATCAAACTCCTCTAATTCCTGTATGCTCCGTTTTTAACTCTCGAACCTGAGTCCACTTCGTCTGGAACGAAACCGGCCATGACCGTGGAGCAGAATGTCCTGCAGCAGCACTCTCAGAAGGTAACGCGCACTGTCCTAACACACACCCGGTTCGGTCCAGTCCGGTCCAGTTCGTATCGTCTCTGCTCGGTTCTTTTGGTGTCACAAGGAGGCTATTGCGCGAGTTGGAAGTTCCAGTGGTTCAGTTTGATTGCTGAGGCCTAGCGTTAGCTTCACGTTAGCCGCGCCTCACAGTTCTATGTTTGCCTTTATTCGCTGGGCTGTTTGTGCTTACATACGTATGGGTTTTAAATAGCTCGAACAGTTAAAAACAAAAAACAGCTATACAAAAAACAGCATAAGCCCGTTAAACTAAATGGTTAATCAATTGCGTTTGTGCTAACAGGGCTAATGCTACCAAACTTCCCCATAAAAACTCTCTTAAATCTCACTAAATACCCCGCAAAGTCTTTGTTTCAGTATTCAGAAGTGTTAGGGCACTCACGACGGGTTTGTGTTTGGTAAGCAGGGTTGTTTATGTCCTGACACCCACATGGCCGCTTCATAAAATAGATTCATACGTTACTTTGGCCCTATTGTTTGTAAACATTAGGGGTTTCTTGTTGATATGAGACATTTATTAGCGTAACGTTAGTTGTTTACATCGCGCCTTGTGGGCTTGTGCTTATTTTGACTTCAGTTTCATCTGTTTGTAAACACATTAAGTAGATTGGTAATTATCTTTTTATCAGTTCATAAACGGTATGATTTGTAGCGTTATTTAATTTGTTTTTAAGCATCAGGGCTGGCCTGGTTTTAAATTAAATACCTAAAGTTACTTTTAAATATAAAATATCTGCTCTTGATGTGTCTAATTTGTGTTATTTCATTTGTTTATAAACAGACTTTTTTTTAGTTTTTGTCAAATCTCTATGTAAAGACGTCTGTTGTTGTTGTTTTTTATAGTGGTAGTTTAACATAATACATCTTAAGTGCTCGCTGAGGGATTGTTTTGGCTTTTAATAGCATAATGATCTATTTAGTTAAGTGGGCAGATAAATGATCAGAGTATACTGCAGTAACCGAAGAGGTGATCTTCATGAAAGTGAGTGAGTTACAGCAGGTGGTGGGGAATATAAAACTATGCTTTTCGCATGAACTGAAAGTGAGCAGGCAGTAAGTTTCATGCAGCCCAGATTTGGCTACCAGCAGCTTGTGTTGCTTTATCACGTTACTGTTGTGAAATGCGTGTTACATAGCCCGTCTCAGGGTGGGGTGTGCCACCTTCAGAGGGTTGGGACGTGCACGCTCCGCACATATCACGTTTCATGTCATGTCTTGAACGTAAAGCATATAATGCATTAAAAGGTCAGTGCAGCATCCGTTAACCCCTGGCTATTAGTTTATGTAATGCCGTCACAAACTAAGACTCCCGAAGCAAATAAAAGAAATATTCAAAGAAGATATTCGGTAGAGCCCAAAGTAATGGTTAGTTGAGTAAAAACAGATCAGTCATACTGGATTTCGGTCTAGGGAGGAGTGCTGTTCCTCCCTCTTTGACCTGGCACAGTCTGTGTTTGACTCATTCCGTTCCCGATTGTAGCCAGAACTGAGATAAAGGGCCAGTACTCTGTGTTTCCCAGCCAGAGGTGTGAGATCTTGTTCTGTTTGCTCCTGAGTGGTGTTGGCGACTGGAACCAGTTGGGCCCTTTTTATGTTGTAATGGCTAAATAAAGAAATAAAAAAGCTATAAAGATTACATTTAAGCATCACAACATTATACTGGACAGTGTGAAAATTGATATTCTGTCATAGATTTATCACAAATTTATTAATTACGTGTCACTCATTTATAAGTGCATTAGATGACTGAATGTAAATGAAGGAATAAGCATGTATAAATGATGATGATGTATAAAATATCCTTCAATATGGAGCAGTACAGACGGGATGTACAGTCACAGCAAAGATTTGTTTTGTTTAAAAAAAATGTTTCATATGTGTTTCTGTTTTTTCTTACAGCACCAGCAGACATTACTGAACCAGCTGAGGGAAGTTACTGGAACCACAGATGTTCAGCTGTTACAGCAAGCACTGCAGGTGAACCATCGGTTTCATAAACTCGTATGGTTTTGATATTGAAAATTTGAAAGAATCGGTAGATGTTTTGGTAAATGTGGTAGATATTTGCAATTTTCTAAAGATTTGGTCATTGCAAATGTGATATTATTTGCTCAAAGACAAGTAGTTTTGTAGTGCATGTAATGACAGGTGTTGTAACATGTGTATTTGTGTCCAGGTCAGTAATGGTGACCTAGCAGAGGCGGTGGCCTTCCTCACAGAGAAGAAAGCCAAGGTCCCGCAGCAAGATGAATCCACCTATTACCAGACCGCCCAAATCACCAATGATAGATACATCAGTGTGGGCAGCCAGGCTGACACAAGTACGTGTTTAAATCTCAGAACAATGATTGGCCGGAATCCAGGGGAAGGCTCTGTGATGCAGTGTAATCAAATGCCATGACGCAAATGACAACAGAGCGATGAACCAGCTGTAAACGCACTGTTTCTGACAGCAAAAATGATTTCTGGGGATAAGTGGGATTTTAGGATTGATTCATTTAAACTTCAAAACTGCAGTAGTAAATAAGCACTGCTATGTTGAATATTTATTCCACACACCCTGCTGAAAGGAAAGAGATACTAAAATGAGACATCATGTAACTCATAACAGTGGGAGTTCTGGCAGCTCTCTTATGAATACAAGAACATCATCTTAGAGAGCCAGACCTTTAAAAAGCTAGCCTGCCACTCCTCCCAGCTTGCTTCAAATGATTAGATGAAACAATCTGTAGTCCTACTGGTGAGAGAGGGAATGTTAGTTTGGCATGCTGTCTCATGTTTTTATTTGAGCTCTCAACATGCGCTTAAGCCATATTCAGTGTGTTATAACCCTTTTGACCGGTGTTTCAGTGTTCCCGACAAAAGTGTTTAAAATCCAGTGTCTGCTTGGAAGTATTTTTGAGTGAATTTTGTGTAAATGCTGTGTAAAATAAAAGGTAATTTAACCGTGAGGCATATTTCTTTATGTATTGTTCCCATCCCAATTGAATATGTTGAGAAATCTATTGGTCAAATCAAATTTAGTTGTAGGCCTATAGCACATGAATTACAGATCGTTTCAGAGCAACTTTACTGTATAAACAAAAAAAATCACAAAAAACAATATTGTTGCTATTTGCATGTATTTTTAGTTTAAACTTTGTTAAATCCACTCATTATGAAATCTTATTTACTAAAATGATTTATATTTTAATATCATTTATTTGACACACACTCATCATTTGCTAGCAATCAATTTTTGTTCCTTTTAATGTTACTTTAATTGTTTCAGATGTAATAGATCTCACTGGAGATGATAAAGATGACCTTCAGCGGGCCATTGCTCTCAGTCTAGAGGAGTCGAACAGGGCCTTCAGGGAGACAGGCATCACTGATGAAGAGCAGGCCATCAGCAGGTGGGGTTTTAACTTTTAGCGTGCTGGGTGTTTTGTATTATTGTAGATTAAAGTACAAAACAAGTGTCCCACGTTAGTTATTTCATACTTGTTTTATATGTGGAATAACCAGACAGGAGTAAAGTTTGGTGTGTTTGTGCTTCAGGGTCCTGGAGGCCAGCATCGCCGAGAACAAGGCAAGCCTGAAACGCACGCATACAGAAGTGTGGACCGATTCACCCAACCCTCATGACAGGAAGCGGCAGGAGAACTGTCCCGTAGGGCTGAAGAACGTGGGGAACACGTGTTGGTTCAGTGCAGTTATACAGGTCAGTGTCAGCCGCTGTGATTGCTTTACGATTAGAAGCACATTTGCTCATTTAATGAACTGAAAAACAACAAATGACAGTTTAATGAATTAATTTTAATTGTGTCTTATTGCTTGCATAATACTCCAGACAATTTGATCAAGGCGGTCCCACGTGTGCTTCAGTCTGAATCTAGAGAGATACTGCTCTATCAGTGCTGTTAATTGCATCAGTATATTTAATTAGGAGAAGATGAAATCAAATATGTGCATCTGTAAGTGCTGAATTATGTTTAGAGCAATGGGGTAGACGGAACTATATAATAAACAACACTCAAATGTTTCAGTAATATATGTGACTTTGAAGATATTTATGATAATTACATTTACAAAAATATCACTTTCCATTGAACTTCCTCTTCATCAAAGAAAAGAAAGAAAGACATCTAAAGCAAATAAGCATATTAGAATGAGGTCTGAAAGATCATGCAACACAGAAGACTGATGTAATGGCATCTAAAAATTCACCTTTGCCTCACGGGAATAAATTGACATTAAAAATGGATAAAAAAAGGTGTTATTGTAATAATTGTAATGATATTTTATATTATCAATATCATATAATAATATATGTGAAAAAAATTACATCAAATAAATGCAACTTGAACGAAAGAGACTTACCGCCCTTAAAAAAAATATTCTATATGTGTTCATGTTATTTACTACTAACAAGCATCTTAACACATTAATATAGCAGTCATTTTGTGTGTTTGTATATCTGCTTTTTTAAACGACTTTGAAGGTGACTTCAGTTCCTACTAAGGCCTGATTGTTTGTGTCTGTACGATGTCAGAACATGAACCATGTTGATAGCTGAGTAATGATCGTTGAGTAGTCACATGCTGTTTACCTCCTGTGTGTAACCTGACGCCTGAAGAAGCCCCCGCTCTTGTTAGAAGCACAGCCGCTCTGGAGCTCACAGCTCTGTGGATTTATAGATCTGGACGAGGAGACGCTAAATGTGCCAATCTGTCACTAAAAACAATCCGTCAGTCATTCACACGATGAAACCACAGTGACACTTCAACTAACCCTGAGAAAAATGCCAAATGCATTTGCAGGAAACACATGCAGCCTATCAAACCCACATATCACAAGGTTGTGTTGGCATTAGAGCTATTGCACACTGTTCTCAAATACTGATATTTATCTGTTTATCTATATTTTTCAGTCTCTTTTTAACCTGCTGGAGTTCCAGAGGCTGGTGCTGCATTATTCTCCCCCTGCACGGATGCAAGACTTGCCCCGCAATCAGAAGGTGAGATTGCCGCATGATAGCCAGCTCACATGCCATAAGAGCTTCCATTTCTCACCAGCAACTGTGACCTTGCTTGACCTGGTTTGAAAGCCTCAGTTACATGCAGTGACATTATCATACTCTTACACCCAACTGACTGACCTGTGACCAGAGTAGCTGAAGAAAAGGAAGTGCTTTTTTAAAGTCCCTGTATTCTAGCTGTTAAACTGTCACATCAGCTTCTGTGTTCGGCTCAGCAGTCTAGCTGCTGTTCGTGTTATTTCTTTCTTCAGTATGCTCCTCTGGGGCCTCAAGCCTGTGAACAGGGTCAGCAGACATGGCCGCTAATCTGAGCTTAACCTCATCCACTGATAGAAGACCACAGAGCCCTGAATTCATCCTTTTCTCTGTCTTTATTGCTTGTTCTTTTCATCTGTTGGGTCAGTGGAGAAGCTCTAGTTTTCTAGACTTTAATCTATTATCAATTAAATGTGTCCTCTAAAGAAGGAAATCCAGATGATGTGATCTGGCGTAGGTTTTGGACTCCTGCATGACATTGAGATTGTTGTAAGACATATCCTTACTTGAAAGCTGACAGACCTAACTAATCAACTTTAAACATCCAAATCCACTCAACTATTTGCCTTCATACTCTGTAACAATGTTAAGTTAACAAACAACCCCCCAAAACCAGTGATACATATTACATTTGTATGCATTTGGCTGGCATTTTGTGTCAGTTATGTACTCTTTGGAAAACAAACCCATGACCTTGATGTTATACTCTGCTGTTCGAGCTGCAGGAACACTTGTGTTGAGGTGTTAAGGTTTCAGCTCATTTGTTCTCCATTTGCATTCCCATAGGAACACAGGAACCTGCCTTTCATGCAGGAGCTAAGGCACCTTTTCTCCTTGTTGGTGGGCTCCAAGAGAAAGTATGTGGATCCATCCAGAGCCGTGGAGATCCTCAAGGATGCCTTTAAGTCCAGTGAATCTCAGCAGGTAAGTCTGCCATTTACATACAGTCTATAGTCTTAAAGGTACAGTCCTAGAGATCCTGCAGTAATAACAAAGAGTCTTTTATTCCAAAGATCACTGAATGGGTGAAATTGTCATGTGTAAACAAAATTATGACACTTTTGGTGCAATATTAAAAAGTAGACTCATAAGTGGGCTTCAGGGAAAAACTAAATGCTGCAAACATAGGTCCACTTATTGAGCTCTCAATATTTGTGCCAAGGTTCAGTCTGTTTTATACACTCTCAGCATCATAGATAAGCCTGACCTTTTGATTAATATGGTACTTGTGACCGCTTTAATTGTGGACACATTTTTGTGCCACATTTGCACTTAAAAGGGGCACAAAAAAGGGCAAAATTGTTATTTTTTTAGGACCAATTTAGAACCGTTAAAAATAGAATACATTTGTTCACGGTTTGAACTGGTGTGTTTGTTTGTACAGCAGGATGTGAGTGAGTTCACCCATAAACTCTTGGACTGGCTAGAAGATGCGTTTCAGATAAAGGCAGAGGAGGACAGGTAAGACCATATACGTACCACCATAATATCTGCTTTCCACTGTATCTCTGTGTTCCCCTGTCATAACAGGCAGAATGATGTATGACCGCATCACAAATTCAGCTGGAACAGACATTAATGATGATTAATGTGGTACATTAACCTGTATGACTTCAATTAGCACCGTTAAATAACCGCTGAAGACAGTGCTCATGTGACTTCTACAGCCAAAGGACACCGACTCCTCTAGTTCAGAACATTTCCAGCACCATGTGACTCCGTGTTTGCTCTTGTTCTACACAGAGAGGGAGAGAAGCCGAAGAACCCAATGGTTGACCTGTTTTATGGACGTTTCCTGGCTGTGGGTGTCCTGGAAGGTGAGTATTCATCAGCTGTATGATACCTCTCTCCTAGTTAATGAGAAGTGACCTTGCGTTAATGTGATGTGGAGAACCCAAGTTCTAAAATGATGTAATGGTTGTTGATGTGTGAGTGGCATTGGGCTTATTAAACATGACAGGACTGATCATAGCTGGTTACATACAGACAGATTAGCCAGTCAACATTTTATCTTGTCAAGGTGTTAAAATCGTAAGATTTCCTGCATGTGCACTTGTCTTGTTCATTTTTAAGTATTAAATGTATTGAAAAAATTACCATTTGTTATTTGAAAATGCAATAGTCGTCAATTAATAAGCACATTGCCATTCATACAGTAAGTGTAGGGTAAATTAATCACGCCAGAGAAATATTAATCTGCACTGATATTAACAAATGTATTTAAGTACCAAATAAGCATATTTAGATGATACTGAGGAATCATGTGACACTGAAGAGTGGAAGATTACTGCTGAAAAGTCAGCTTTGAATATTCCGTCCAAATAATGACAAATGTATTGTAATTACTGTAAGTGTGAATTGCGGTAGCATGTGGATATTTCATTTTTACATTTGTGTACTGCTTATACATTTCTGGTCAAAATCAGACAAATGGCGTGTTTTTGGGGGGGGGGTTCTCGTGCATGACACATTTTAACAGTGTGGTAACCGTAAAGTGGCCGCTAAATAAAGAAATTACGCTCATAAGATTATCATTATGCAGAGCATATTTAAAGACAGTTATGCGAGTAAGCTTGTGTGTTTTTACAGGAAAGAAATTTGAGAACACTGAGATGTTTGGGCAGTACCCTCTCCAGGTGAACGGCTTCAAAGATCTGCACGAGTGTTTAGAGGCAGCCATGATAGAGGGAGAGATCGAGTCTTTGCATTCTGCCGAGAACTCTGCCAAATCAGGGCAAGAGGTTTGTAGAGAGCTTGCCTCTCTCTTTTTTTTTTCTATCCCAGGGCACCACATTATGCTCAAACATTTAAAACTGTTCCACTTTCTAAGATATTCTATTTGCCGTCCAGTCAATCTTTGAGGTGAAGAATAAGAAAACATGTGACCTCTGACCGAGATGTTACATAATGGCTTTTCAGTCATCAGTGCTGCCCTGGGCAGATCCCTTTGCAGCTGCTTCCTGCTAATTACTTCAGCTGAGTGCAAAAAAAGAAGTGGATTCTCTGGTGTACATTATTCTGGGCACCAGTGGGCTGGGATGTTAATGAAAGCCCAGCACACTGTGTCTCTCTCAGGGCTCAGAATGTGATCAGGTCACCAGTGTTCATTCCAGCTGTCAGCATGGGAGGCGGGACTGGGATGCGTCCCATGGATGGGCTTTTCTTGGTGCATGCTGGAGTTAAAATACTATTAAACACAGATTTCTGGAAAGTAAATAGTTTATAAAATGGCAAGAATATTCAAGATTCAGAGAAAATGCAGTGTAAAAATTTGGATCAATGTAGTCAAATTCATTTAAAGACTTAAAAGTCATTTTCTCACTTCATTGATGACATATTGGCAAAGAAGACATTTAGCTTTAAGGTTAATTTTTGGTGTGTGATGTTTTTTTCCCCCCAGCACTGGTTCACAGAACTCCCACCGGTTTTGACCTTTGAACTATCAAGGTTTGAGTTTAATCAAACCTTAGGCCGACCTGAGAAGATTCACAACAAGCTAGAGTTTCCCTCCATGCTGTACATGGACAGGTTAGTGTTGTCTGTTTTTATTTTTATTCATTTTATACTTTCTAGATATATTTTTTGTGTGTATGTAAATATTTTTTTTTAATGATTTTTGTCTGTATTAAATATTTTAAATCTCACATTGTCTGTTCTCCCAATGGTAATATAACCTGCATGAGTGGTTACATTGTTATATTTTAGTTTTTTTTTTTTATTATTATTATTTATTAGCATGCTATGTTTGATTTTATTTGATTTTATCAGACAAAATACTTATGTCTGCAACTGATTCCAGGTACATGGACAGGAACCGAGACATCACACGGATAAAACGAGAGGAGATTAGAAGACTAAAGGAGCACTTGACTGTTCTCCAGCAGCGACTGGAGAGGTTTGTTAGCTCTGTTTAGCCTCTGCCCTGATCTAGAGAGAACTTACTGTTAACTTGCATAGCACGAATATCTCAGCTTAAAACATGAAAGAAGTTTTTAGAATGTTAATGAAAATTTAAAAGTCACATGCTGAGTGACAGTATTTTTTTATGAGTAGCAAGACACAGACTGACTATATGTTTCATATTTTTCAGCTGTTTTGTTATAGAAAACTAACCCTTTTGCTCATTTGTGATCTGTTTTTCCTAAAACTATTTCTGTCACAGGTATCTAAGCTATGGCTCAGGGCCCAAGCGGTTTCCTCTGGCCGATGTTCTCCAGTACGCCATGGAGTTCGCGTCCAGCAAGCCTGTGTGTACATCGCCTGTGGAGGACATTGATACAACAGCACCACCTGGTGGCACGACTGCACTGCTGCCACCTCCAGCAAGGCAAGTTTTTTTTTGTCTCAAAACTAAACCGCATTTTTGATATATTAATGTGTTTTTGTTCATGGACTACAGCACAGGGGAGCAGCCGGATGCATCTGTCCCGCCCGAGTGCTCCGCCTCTGGTCCACAAGCCCAGCAGCAGCAGCAACAAAGACTTTCAATCCATAAGCCATTCACTCAGTCTCGTGTGCCGCCAGACCTACCCATGCACCCCGCCCCACGTCACATCACAGAGGAGGAGCTGCGGGTGCTGGAGGGATGTCTGCATCGCTGGAGGAGTGAGGTGGAGAATGACACCAGGGGTACAAACGCACATGCTTGTAAACATGTTTATACAGCCTGATTTCTGTTTGGGCTTTGTGCATTTACATGTTTCTGTCTGGTGTGTGTCAGATCTGCAGTCCAGTATATCCAGAATCCACAGAACCATTGAACTTATGTATTCTGATAAGTCCATGATGCAGGTGAGAAGCTTTTTCAGATCATTTTAGAACCCCATGACCCCAGAACGAGTTGATCTTGTTCACGTTGATGCGTTTCAGGTGCCGTACCGGCTGCATGCTGTTTTGGTCCACGAGGGTCAGGCTAACGCAGGTCACTACTGGGCATACATCTTTGACCCACATCAACAGCGATGGATGAAATACAATGACATTTCAGTGACAAAGTCATCCTGGGAGGAGCTGGTGCGAGACTCATTCGGTGGATATCGCAATGCCAGCGCATATTGCCTCATGTACATTGATGACAAAAAACCCTTTCTTATTGAAGGTAACCTGGTCTGCATATGCAAATTTACTCATTAATTACTGTGTTATGAATTATCAACACAACTAATGAGCTGAGTAGTGCAATCTAAAGGCTTCTATTCAAAGAAAATAATGTAATTAAGTTATTTTTTTTAAATGCTATATAAATATTATATATTTAATCTGTTTGTTAATTAATTAAAAAGATTAAATATTAAAAATACATTTTGAGGCACAAACTATTACAGTATATTAATTTTATTTTATTGTCATAAGTATGATTTAAAATTTTAAGTGTGCTTTTATTTGTCAATTTACAAAATTTATAAAAATGACAAAATTACAAAAACTTTGAGATTTATTTACATTTTTACCTTTTTATAAGTAAATATATTCCTTATTTTTAAGTGACGCTTTAAGTCTTCAGTAGTTAATTTATTTGTATTTTGGGTACAAAGTGCCCTGTTGAAGGTGTTTTCAAAGAAGAATTTTTTTTAAGTGTTGAATTTAAATAAATTGTTTTTCTATGCTATAGGAATTAATTTTAAACTTACTATCTAAATAATATTTGGCTTAATAAAAAAAAAAATAAATAAAAAAAAAAGCAGGTCAGATAGTTTTCATATAACTCCATGGGCCGGCTTCCCGGATAGGAATGAGATTAAGCCAAGACTAAACCTTTGCTAATTTAGGACATTTAAGAATTTTTAGAGATGTGTCTTACCAAAATGCATAATCTGTGAGCATTTTAAGACCAAACAATGGCAATAATGTATTTTAAGATATCTCAGTGCAAGCTTTTTCCAGTTAAGACAGCTCTTAACATTTATTTTAATCTAGGACTAGTCTTAAACCCTGTTCGGGAAACCTGTGTGTGAAATGCTGACTCTGTGCTTCTGTGTATCTCAGAGGAGTTTGATAAAGAGACAGGGCAGATGCTTAGTGGCTTGGACAAGCTCCCTCCTGATCTAAAGGAGTTTGTAGAAGCAGATAACCAGCTCTTTGAGAGGGAGATGGAGGAGTGGGACGCTCTGCAAGCGCGCAAACTCCAGCAGGAGAAACTGGCTCTAGCTGCTGCTGCCAGCGTGGCCGCCCAGCCTATGAGCACTGAACCTTGCCCTCCAGACAACACAGGTAGGCCTTTCACTTGTCTGAATCTGTGGCCATACCATCTGAAACAACTGTCCTGAACTCATTCTCTGCTCCCTCAGCAGCCCCTCAGCATGACCCAGAGTACATGGAGCAGCAGTCGCCCACCGGAGACTCCAAACACCTCCAGGAGGACACAGAGAGAGCCATCAGCAAAGCCGCAGCTGAGCATGATGAGAAGAGTCCAGAAGCCCTGCTCAACACAGTAAGACATACATAAACACAATGTTTGAGTCCATCAGATAGCTCTGGAGACCAAAAGACTCGTTTAGGAAGTTCAGCTGTTCTGTAGTTGGATGTAGGGCATATATTCATGTCTACAAATGAGAAGAAATGCCAGTAGGTTTGAAATGTGTTAGTTTTTTATATCACACTGTTCATGCTTTTTCCATCTGCCTTATAAACACACTGGACTTTGGGTATTTGGTTCTAATAACTCAAATATCCAAAAAAAAAGAAAAGAAAAAAGCTCTTTATCCATTTTGTGTTGCATTTGCGCTTTGCTTCATCCATTAGAATAATGTGTTTAAAAAAATAATTATTTTATTGCATAAAAGGTTCTTTATTCGTTATATTACTCATTAATTATTGTAGATAGAGAAGTGCATGTAGCTGTAGCTGATGAAGTTCTGTGGGTTTTTCTGACAATTAAGAGTGGATTGACACCAGCCTCAGTATATACAATTCAATATAAATAATTTGTGATTTATTTTGTTGGTCATATACATTTAGGTTTTTAAGGAGAAAAAATAATTATTTGTGTATTATGTTCAGTAATTAATAAATATTTATTTCTTTGTGAAGTTGACATTTATGTTTAAGGAGAGAAAACAAAATATTAATTGGTAAAACAATTTGTATGTGTAGCTTTGCAACTCATTTGGAATCAATCAGTAATATATTAATTAAATTCTTGATTAAATATATATAACAGTTTTTTTTTAGTGAAACAGGTTGAGTTCTGTTTAAGGAAAGAAAGCAAAATATTATGTTGTGGAGTAATTTGTATGTGTTGTGTTTGGGAACTAATTTGTAATTCATCAACATGTTATTAAACTATAATATTTATAAATACTATACTATAATATAATATATATATATATATATATATATATATATATGTATCATATTTTTTCTTTTTGGTGGAACATTTAGTTTTAAAGAGAGAAAACATTAATTTGTCAAATAATTTTGGGTTGTGTTCAGCAATTCATTTGTAGTTCATTTTCTATAATTATAATTAATATATATTAAATAAAAGAGCCTTTCAATTAAAAGACGTGGATTCTCCTATCCCAGTTTAATATGAAAAGACATAAGTCATTCATAAGCTGTGTCTCTGAGGTCACATTTGTCATCAGTCATCAAGCTTTCATTTCGGAAAAGTCAAAAAAAGAGCAGCAACAATTCGGTTTCCAAATCAGAAATATTATCCCAATTAAAAATTGTTGACGCTTGTGGCAGATAACGATTAACACACTTTAGCTTTTAAGGACCAAATCTGGTTCATAAAAGACCATGACAGTTTGTATCCATAATCTTATTTGGATTATTAAAGGAGGTGAAAATAATAAATAAAAAAGATTAGATGCTCTCTCAGTACTTCTTGGCCCACTTTCTCTTTCGGAGAGTTTTTTTTTTCCCTCTCTTTCTGTCTCTCTTAGTCTCAGTCATCACATCCCGACAGCGAGGTGACTTCTGACCCCTGTCCGCCCCTTGACCCTGAGCAGGACGGCTCCGCCTCCTCTCCGCCCTCACCTCAGCGGGTGGTGGAGGTGGCCATTCCTAATGTAGGAACCTTCGTCATTCAGTCGAAGGAGGGAGGTTATGATGATGAGGTAGAGTCCCAAAAAGGAGTCCGGTCATGAGCGTGCAGCCCTAAAACTTCCAGCATCCCTTTCACAACCTGCTCTGACATGCCAAACCCATTTTAGATTAACATTATATGCAAGTTTACTCCCAGTGGACTCCAAAACTACTAACGCTGTCCCCGGTAAAACTTTATAAATAGTTAAGGTCCTGTTTTGCCTTTTTTTTCTCCCCCCTCTTCATGAAGCATGTTGCGCAGGCTTCAGATCATTGTGTTGTTTATTTTCATTTTAATTTGGCGTCTTTGCAGCTCGCTATGGTGTTTATCATTTATTTAAAAAAGCAGAAGACACATTAACCTGCATGACGATCCTGTTCTGAATGTTTAATCATATTCAGTGCTTGATGTCGAATTAGCTTTTGTGTTCTAAGCTAATTCGTTGATTTCAATGGGTTGGCTTGAGTTCATTCGCTGGCGACTAAGCTGTGCTGTGATTGGCATGCGGACTGGCCAATGAGAGTTTTGGAGGCGTGGCCGGTGTAGTAATATCCTTCCCTCCTTGGGCAGGCGATGATGACCCCAAACATGCAGGGTGTCATAATGGCCATTGGCAAATCCAGGAGTGTTTATGAAAAGTGTGGGCCTGAAGCAGCGTTCTTCAAGGTACATAACCTGCTGCATGCCACACCCCCTGTGCATCTCATTAGCTCCTTGACCGCACACCCCTCTCTGAACATCTCATTATCTCTGTGAGCTTACTTTTTACACTGCAGGCTATGTTATGCTGATAGGGTTCTTTATTTATTATAATTATTAATTGTATCCTGTGTGTAGGTTGCTGGGTTCTAAGATTGGATGGATATCAGCCTCCAGTTGTTTTGGTATCAAAAGTGATCAAATGAAATTAGCGCTATCCCTTTAAAATTCAGTTACAGTTATTCATATTCATTTATTTATGGCAGGTGATAGGCAATCAGTTCTGTGAAACTAAAGTGAAGAAAATTTTTTAATTAAAATTAAATATATTTATGGAATGTTTTTATATGTATATAATTCCCACTTTGCTGTTCAGATCAGGTATTGAAACTTCAAAAATGATGATCTTGAAGTACCGCAGTGGTTTTTATAGGATTGGCTTACTGTGTCACCATCTGCTGTCAGCTGAATGTAATTGCTGCTGTGTGTTCTAAAAGGTTTGGGTATCTTTGGTAATGCATGTATTGTATTGTGTAATTGTGTACATATCAAACAATATTGAGAAATTACAATATTAAGTGAGAATTGTCTGTTAGACAAAGGGTGACTTTTTAAGATTTTATCAAGGGTCTGCAAATAAAAACTAGCCTTTCGGCTAATTATGGCACTTTACAGTCATATTAGTTCATGTATATTGCCCCTGTAAATTGGCAGATGTCTATAGGCCTCTAATTTGTGTTTTAGTTTTTTTGTCCAGCTGTGTATTTTCACTCTGCACGCAGGCTGTTATTTGTAACTACTAAAGAAGTTTGAGTCATATACATTACAACCACAAGCACCAAATCAGTCATTTACTTTTTTGTATCTTGTGTAGATAGAAAGGTTGTGCATTTCATCTCTAACTCTTTTTATTTCTTTCCCCACTGTCTCTCAACTTCTTTCTGTCTCTAACAGGCGATGAAAGTAGAGTACACTCGTTTAGTGAGGTTTGCTCAGGAGGACACTCCCCCCGAGAGGGACTACCGACTGCAGCACGTCATTGTTTACTTCATTCACAACCAGGCACCCAAAAAGATTGTGGAGAGAACTCTGCTCATGCAATTTGCAGACAGAAACCTTGGCTTTGATGAGAGGTATGAGGCATATGAATTTTGATTAGATTTTTTTTTTTTTTACAAACAGCAAAGCATCTCTGTAAAAATCAAGTGCCAAAAAATACTGCTTTGTAGTCTGTTTTTTTTTTTTTTTTCAAATTAATATTTATTTCATTATTCCCATTAAGTGGAAGTTTTATTATTTTTTTATGCTCTGCTTCTACATCAGATCATAAGGATTCTAAAAACACAAAACAAAACTACAGTTTTAATTTTATTTATTTAAATCAAATATTTTTTGATTTGAAGCCCTGAAACATTAGGCAATTTTTAAAATGAAATTTCTAGGCCTGTAAAATTAATGGCAATAAATAAGTTTACATTAATAAAACAAAAAACATGACTTGTTGAGTTTTTTTCACTTTTAAATATTTCATCAGCTATAAATTGCTCTATAGTCTTTATAAAATGTGTTTAGAAAAATACATCTTCAAAAATCATGAAATTCAATGTTGAATTTATTATTATTTAAACAAACGCATGTTGATATTTTTGTATATATTTAAAATACATATGAATATATTTTTAGTGTCCAAATACTTGTGGGGGACCTCTTTATTTTAACATGCTTTCTTATTCTAACAAGTTTAGCTCTGAAATGCCCTTTAACTGCACTTCTGAATGGCTATCGTATTATACAGTTAGTAGAGTCTCAAATTGACAAAATATGAAAGACAAGTATTAGCCACACACAATGCTGTAGCTTGACAGGACCGCCTCACTGATAACTGATTGATTTTAAAAGAAGTGAACCCACTTCCAAAGGCCAGTTCTGTCTGGAGCCTCCCAGACTGACACAGACAGTGATTATCAGCTCGTCACAGCAGTCGCTGCTGTTTCTGATCATTGTGTTACCAAACAGCTTCCTGTCTGCACGCCCGAAAGGCTTTTGTCTCGCTACGCAGTCTCGTGTGTCTCCAGAGCAGACTGCACGCTCCGGTGAGGAACGTGATCCATATTCATAAGCAAATTGATTTCTTTCTCCTCTATTTTGAGCGAGGTAATTAGATTGATGTGCGCGCGGCCCCAGATGCGATGCTCTCTTTCCATTTTGTTTTGGGTAATAAAGTATGATTCATGGCCAGAAGACGCAGCTCGTTCCTGAGAGCGTCTCATGAGTCAAGCCTGAGCTCTAATGTGGCCGCCCTGTTCTTCCCTGCAGGTGTAAGAGCATCATGAAGGTGGCACGTGCTAAACTGGAGCTCATTAAGCCTGACGAGGTGAACATGGAGGAATACGAGGTGAGGGAAGTGTGTCTTATTCAGGTTTGGCTGTTGTTTAAATTTGAATTGTGAATAGGTCTGAAGTTTCTGAATTAAATTGGACTGGGGTTGGAGACAGGATGCAGAATCCTTATTTAAATGGTGTATTTGAATTTTTAGTATATAATATCTATATATACATATGCATAGTATCTTTCAGCAGCCCAAAACAAACGCAATGGCCTAGATTTTCTAAATTGCGTTACAGAAGGGTTGGTGAAATCATGCAGTGTTAAGAATAAGGAAGCAGTTTGCATGTTCTCATTATGTTATTTTTAACTGTACTTGTGTCTTTTTGAAATAATCTTATGCTGCTACTTCTGGCACAGATGTGGCATCTGGATTACAGGAAGTTCCGTGACACGACAGTGTACCTGTTAATCGGCCTGGAATTATTCTTAAAGAAAAGGTGAAGCTTTTGTCTTTTATTTCTTGAATTTTCTTTTCATTTAAGATGGACATTGTATCGATTCAAACCCGATGAAATGGAGGAAACAGCCCTTAAAAGAATCCTTATTTGTAATAATACCACTAGATGGCAGCATATTCAGCTTTATTAACTCAAAGCAGAGCTAAAGACTAAAACTTTCCAGTTAAGAAACAATTCTCTCATAGCCTTTTTACTAATTTCCATATACTTTATTAGGTTTATGTGTGTGTGTGTGTGTATGTATACATCTGTATAAATGTGTGTGTGTATACATTAATGTGCTCTTTTCACTTATTTTATTGCAGTTATGTGGAATCATTGATGTACCTGATCTACGCTTCTCAGTACAACAAAGAGCTCCTCGCAAAAGGGCCGTACAGAGGCCACGATGAAAAGCTGATCGCACATTACCGCAGAGAGTGCCTGCTAGTAAGTGAATCAACCACCTCCTCTTTACCCAGATCTAGAACCAGCTCAAACTGTGCTCCCAACAGCTTTCAGATCTGTGTTATTTGTTCCAAAGTACACACTTTCCTGTAAACATTGTTTCTAACACCAATGACTAGAACAAATCTGGTTAGCATTTCAGTACAGAGTGCATTGAGGGCAATAGTTTGCATAAATGTGGTTTTGCAAATACAATTTGGATAAACATTTTATCTGTCAAGTCCAAAATGTCAAAGTTTCGTTTGGGGGAAGAGCATTTTTCATACTTTTATGGCATTTGGATTCACTTGAGATTTAGTTGGAGCTTCCATTTGTTGCTGTTGTAAATCAACTGTAATAAACGTTTTCTTTGACTTCGCAATTCACTGGCGTCCCATCGATGTACCCGGTGACCCCCGTACGGCCATTGTGCTCGTAATATAATCATCAGTCCTGGAATAGGAAGCGTACCGAGCTCAGTGCGTAAACACATTAGCGGGAAGCACGTCGTTGTCCTTGTTTCACCTTTCGCGGGCGCTGCAGAGGACTTGACTTCATCTCAAGCTGTGCTGTTTACCCTCTGCCGGCTTTAATTGAAAATACTGCTAACATTGACATAGCTAATGTGCTGCAATGTTTTTTTTCTTTTTCGTATTCTAGCTAGTTGCTCGTTCCAGTTGAGTGGTGAAAAGGGGGTTAGAGAGTTTACCTGCTGCATTTCAAAGTTTGAGAGCATTTAATTGCATAGCAAAGAACATCAGCTTTATGCATTAGTGAAAACAGTCTCGGATTTGGAGGATGTGTTGTTGAAGGGACGAGTGTTTACTGTTTACTACATTTTCTATGTGTTGATTTTTGTGTGCTCTTTTTTTTTTTTTTTTTTCTCACAGAAGTTGAACGAACATGCGGCTGCCCTTTTTGAAACTGGCGAGGAGACTGAAGTGAACGCTGGTCTGAGCATCATGAACGAGCTGGTGGTGGTGTGTATTCCACTGCTGCTGGTGGATGAGATGGAGGAGAAAGACATGGTGGCTGTCGAAGACATGAGGAACCGATGGTGCTCATACCTGGGCCAGGAAATGGAGCGTAAGTCATAGGGATGGGAATTTCAGTAATATTCTCAGTGTCATGATCAACTTTTTAAAATCAAATTTCAATTCATTATTGAAATTTAGAGGAATAGTTCGGCCAAAAATTTTAATGACACCCATTATTAACACACCTCCAAGCCATCCTAAACATATCTAACTTTCTTCTTTCAGACGAACACAGAGTTTTGTATCCTAAAATGTGTCCTGGCTTGGTAATGCTGGTGGATGGTGACTGTTATTTTGATGCTTCATAAACCGCTACGTCATACATCGAGTCAGGGGTCAGCCACGAAGCCATAACTCGCCATTCTCACAAACGTGCATACAGACATTGGCGAATGTCAGTTATTTGAGTTATAAATTTAAAAATAGGATATATATACGGTTTACGGAGCTTAAAATAACAATCACCATCCACCAGCATTGCAAAGCTTGAAAGAGCCAGGGTAATAAAAAAAAACTTTCAACGCAATTGACTTCCACCTCCTTTGTCAACCACAAAGCTAACTTATAGTTCCATCTCAAACTTGTCTTGTCCTTCTCCAGCTAACCTCCAGGAGAAGCTGACTGACTTCCTGCCCAAGCTGCTCGACTGCTCAACCGAGATCAAAAGCTTTCATGACCCTCCTAAACTCCCTTCATACTCCACGCTGGAGCTGTGCGAGCGTTACGGCCGGGTCATGACGTCACTCACCCTGAGTCGAACCCCCGCAGACGGCAGATGAGCTGCATAGACTTCATCTCCCCTCAACTAACATATGCCTTCCTCAAAGCAGGGCTTTCCCAAACCTACCAACCTTTTCTTTCTCTTTTGCTGCTAGAGATTTTACCTTTATCCTTATCGGTATTATTAATATTATTTTGAGGATTCTGTTATATTTTAAAGCAAATGCAACCGTAAGAATGGTGTGAAACTGAGCAGAGATGAAAAAGAAGCTTTAGATGGATAGTTAACTCAAAAATTAAAGTTTACTCGTTTTTTTGTTGTTCCAAACGCCTATGAAAAGGAGATGCCTAGCAGAATGTTCAAGCTGCTGGGACCAGGGACTGCTGAGTTTGGAAAGAAGAAAGTCATATGGGCTCTCAACTACTTGAGGGTAAAGAAATGAAGCTGAATTTTCATTTTCAAGTGAACTATCCCTTCAAAGCGAAGAACGGTATCATGTTGGTGCTTTAGACATTGGCGCATGCAGCTTTAGCTTTGTGAAACGAGGTTGAGGATTCATTTCAATATTTAGTATGATTTTAGTTTTATTTTTCCCTCATCATCCCTTTTCACATAAGAAGCGGGTCATCCTGCCGCGGCGCCCTCAGTTACAGTGTTACTGCATTGTTTTTTGTTTTTTTCTAAGGACGGTGAGTCAAAAAGCTGGAGGCTCTCGGATTGGTCTACGGACATTACGACCGGGACTTTAACACAAGTTTTAAGTGCTGTGGTTGGCAGCCATGGGACACACTGTGGCTTGTTAATACATTGAGAGAATAAAGTTTTATTTATGGCTCTTTTAGGCCAGATACATATTTTTAAAATGTTCCTAATCTTTTATTGAACTCCGCATTGAATGAAACTGTGCTTCTTTGGGTATCTCAAAGAGAACAGAGTATGTTTTTTCCCATGGACTCGGATAGGTTTGACTGCATCTGAATCCTTTTTAGACTCTTCCTGAGTTTGGTTTCTGTAAGAAGTTTCGTAGATACAGAAAAAGCCAGGTATTGAGTAAAAAGGCACAACACTACTGCTTTCCCAAAGACAACCGATAAGAAAACAGCACTTTCACAGTCGCTGTGCATTCATAGTACATTGTTCAGAGTGAACTTGCATTGTTTCAAGACAGCTTCAAGGGGGATTTGATGCCAAGCATCAACTAGAATGGAAAGTTTAGTATTCACACTAGTGGAAAATTCCTGAATGAATGCACGCAGCATTACCGTTGTACATACTTACACCCTTATATTTTTGTCAAAAAGTGTGATTTTTTTTCTTTTTTTTTCTTTTCTTTTTTTGATCAGAGCAGCTTGTTCAGCGCATATGACTTTAAAGGCTATTAAACAAAGCTGACACAAATAAACAAACCAAAACCACTGTAAATGCATGATTCTCTCTGATTTAATGCACTTATCCACAGGAGAGTGAGTTGGTGGAGGGGCGTATGAGCGTCACTGACCACTGCTGTAAATTCCTGTTTGATGCAGTTTTATATTTTTTCTCAGCTCTTCCGGGCACCATGGTGCAGTACATTTGAGCGATTCTAAGAAGCCATCTTTAAAATCTGCAAGCAGGAATAGGCTTTCTAGGAACAGTTGTATTGTATTAGATTTCTGCCAGAACTGTGCACCCAATGACCCACTTTAGAGAGAAATAAGGTCACTGATGGCGCGATGCAGACCAGTCACTTTATCACGAGATTAATCAAGGACTTGTTTGCCAAACAGAAAGGAATGAGTGGAATGACTGGAGGCAGTAAATACGATTTCTTCTAATATGTGGATTAACTGCACACATTAATCTATTACCCAGATCCGGC